>PITB01003719.1:14796-102824 GCA_004024585.1 Paradoxurus hermaphroditus
GGGGGGGGGGGTGTCGCGTACTTGTTTCTGTCATCGTTCCGGCAGCCATCTTGTTAAGGAAACAGTCAACGAGGGCCATCTTTTCGAATCTAAATATTAGCTCGAGAAGTAGATTCCTCGCGACAGGAAGACAAGCTGAGAGCGAGGCCTGTGAGCCTGTCCCGGGGATGCTCCGCAGCACCACTGGCCAGAAGGTCCACCAGCCCCAAACCTTCCTCATACGTTTGCACAGCCAATGCCGGAGACAAACGATCATTCTTAAGCCTTTAAGCCCCCGAACGGGAACACTCCGTTTCCCAGGCTCCGTTCTGAGCGCCTTCACAAACCAAGTCACCGTGGACAGAGGCTCAGAAAAGAGCGCCGACGGACAGGAGTCCCAGGCAGAAGGGGAACACCACTCCTCACGCCTGCGGAGAAAGACTTCTCGGAGGCCTGAGGGTAGGAGGGCCCCCGGGGCCAGCGACCAGACCCCGTTCACATAAAGACGCCAGGCGGCGAGCAGCAGTAAAAAGTTTCTGCTGTCTGCTGTGCGGCTCGTTCCAGCATCGGAGCACAAACCTCAAACTCGATCTGCGGAGAAAGCAAAGCAAAACCTGGAACGCAATAAGGCGGAGACCGCCGTCTGGAGACACTTGGTATCCATCCCCGTCACTCCAGATACGGCAGCATTCCTGGAACGAATCTTCACCGTGTGTCTAAAACCCTCCTAGTCAACTGGGGTGGGGGTGGGGGGGAAGGTAACCATTCAGCCAAAGTCAAGTCCTAAGACCTCCAGTTTTCCCCGTGGGTTCCAGGCCCCTAGCTTCTAGAAGGGGCGTGTGGGATGGGCGGGGAGTGGGCGACACAGAACGGAAGATGGTTCCGTGTGTCTAGCGGTGCACCGACTCGGTGGGTGATAGTCACACCCACTCGGGAAGGGGAGGGGGGCCCGGGTGCACCCAGCCTGCCAACCTGCACATTCCCTGACCGTGAGGAGCTGAAGCTGCAGCCACGGCCATGCGCGCTGCTTCTGCTCCCCTCCCCGTGACCCTGCTCCCGTGGCTCTGGTCACCTCATTAATTTAGAGACTCTGCACAGAACGAGAAAAACTCTCGTGGTGCTGTGCGGTGCAAGAAAGAACTAGAAGAAGCGATGCCATCTTTCTACTGAGTTCACTTCTGCAGAGAGCATTTAAAGCATCTTTCACGGGAGCTACAAATGCCGACCGACACCCGTCAGCTCCCCGGAGAAGCCAGAGGGGGTCCGGGGGGGGGGTGTGGCCCTCAGGCTCTGGAGGGAAAGACCGAGGCCCCGACAGGCGCCTCTCGTGGGCGCACCCGGGTCCGCTCGGCGATGCGAACAGTCCATCCCGTTGGAAACACACACCATAAACACCCGCTAACGCCGTGTCTGCGCATTCCCCACACTGGGTGCCGTGGCCTCAACCGTTCGAGCGTACCGGTTTTATTCTGTTCTGAAAAGCAAGGTTCAGAAATGACCTCTCTGCCCAGCCAGGGTAATCGCACCCCCGGCAGACAATGTCTAGGGAGTGACACCTTGCCCCTCGTGGCCAGGACGGCACTCTTCCCTTCCCAGGATCAGGTCCAGAGGCAGCTCCGTCCCCGCAGCCCAGTCTCAAAGCACGCCCTGACTACAGGCATCAGGAAGCACACACAAAACCGCCCCCACCACGCATCCCTTCATAGTCCCCAAAGGACAGTCACGTGGAGACGGGACAGTCACAGGCCTGTCCCCAAGGCCCCGCTGCCCCAGAACGTCACCAGGCGCCGCCGCCGCACAGCAGCCTGCTCCACGGTGCGGACCTCAGGTTCGCCACACACCTCTGGGGCACGTGGATGCCGTGAGTCCACCGGGTCCCCCAAAAGCAACGTCCACCTCCCGACCTCCAGTAGCTGTAAACGGGACCTATGAACGTGGAACTGGAGGCGCCTGGGCGGCTCAGTCGGTTAAGCGTCCACTTCAGCTTGGGTCACGACCTCACGAGGCTCGAGCCCGCATCTGGCTCTGCACTGAGAGTGCGGAGCCTGTTGGGACTCCCTCCTCCCCTCTCTCTCCGTCCCTCCCTATCTTGCTCTCTCTCAAAATAAATAAACTTTTAAAAATAAGCAAATCAACGTGGAACCGGGGTCTGGGAGGAGGAGATTAAGGTATAAGCAGAAGTCACGCCGAAGTCGGCCGGGCCCTAATGCAGAAGTCCCCATCCTCCTATGAAGAGAGACATCTGGACAAGACGTGGGAAGAAGGGTGCCGCGAGAGCTGAGAGGAGGGGGACGGAGGGGCGCGGCCACAGCCCAGGACTGCCTGGAGCCCCCAAGGAGCAGCAGGCGAGAGCCCCCCCCCCCCGCCCCCCGAGCCTCCAAAAGGAACGCAGCTCCGAGAACCTGGATTTTGGACTTTCGGCCTCCCGACTGTGAGAGAACACATTTCTGCGTTTCTGTTGTTTAAGCCACGCAGAGGGGGTCACTGGTTTGGGGGTGATAGCTCAGGAGCAGACTTCCGATCTTCGGACCCTCGGCTGGATCACAGTAACCCCGTGCCCGGTCAACCCTCTAGTTGCTGGAGCTTGGCCCCTGCCTGCCAGAGAACGCGCCGACGGCTCCTCTCTCCTCCCCACCCCCGCCAGCTGCTCGCGAGCAGGCGGCTCCGACGGCAGCCTCTCCCCGGCCCGTTCGCCGGGCAGCCCACAGGCTCCCCCCCAGCGGCGGGGCCAAGCGCCCCCCGAGCACGCTCACGGGTATGGCGATCCAGGCAGGCCACAGACACAGCCGGCGCACAGGAGACACCGCTGGCGAGGCCACAGGGACGAGCACGGCAGGGCCAGGCCGCCGACGCCATCAGCTGGACGCTGGCGAGAACCTGGAGCTGCTCACGCTGCTTAAATGCAATTGTGAGAAATAAGGCAAAATCAAGACAAAACAAGTGACGGTCTCTTAACAAGCTGAATTCCAATTTTCCATTAAAAACTGGCCCCTTCTGGACCTATCTCTCGTTACCCCCCCATCACGTGCTGACGGCTTGCCCCCCCCCAAGTGAGCATAGAGTAAACAGTGACTGGACCCTACTCCCCCCGGGCCTGAGTCCTGGCCCAGGACATCGGGGGCAGCGACTGAGAACGCCACGGTGAGGAAGCGAGATACGGGAGGATGACTGTCCGCTCACAAGCAAGCGTCTTGAGCACAAGCGTCTGAGCACAAACCGCCCAAGGCCCGTCACAACGTCCCAAATCCTTTCTGGGGACAGACCAGGTGCTCTGGGACGAATCTTTGCCCCCCCCCCACCCCCAACCCCATGTTGAAGCCGTAACTTCCCATGTGACGGTGTCTGGAGATCAGGTCAGGAGGATAAAACCCCCAGACGTGATTAGTGCCTTTCTAGGAGGGGGAGACACAGGGCCTCCGCACACGTGTGTGCGCCAAGGAAGGCGATGTGACCAGAGGGTCCCAATGTCAGACCAACCAACAGCCTCCAGGCCTGTGAGAAATCAGCGTCTGTGGTAGTGGTGAGAGGCAGACCTCCCCTTCGTCCCAGTGACTCGGGAAAGATGTCCTCAGGACACGGAATTTCCAGAACTGTCCAATCACCAAAAGGCCAGCCGGTGAGAGGGCAGCCAAGGCGCTGTGGGTAGGCTCAGAACCGGCTCTGAAAGAAAACACCCACCAATGGACCCACAGGCGCCTCTGATCCATCAGCCTGCGGTTCAAGACCCACTGGGGTGATTTTCTAGACTTTTAAACGGAAGAGACATCGGAGACACATAGTCTCTTCAATGGTCCTCAAAGCCTCGCCCACACACAACTCAAGTGCAACTTAGGAAAAACCCCTCTGGCAAGACCCTGAATCCCAACTCCAGGAAGCAGGGCTCTCTCTGGCGTGCTGACCAGGGACCTCGCAGAGCACGCGTCTCTGACGTGCGAGCCCTTGTTTCCAGCCTCCAGGGTTCAGAAAGTGGACAACGAACGACGGGCAAGGACGCTGGCTTTTCCAATGTGACCCCGGGTCTGCAGGGTTGACCCTGAACTTGGCGGGAACAGGGACCTGCACCCTGGCCTCTCCCACACCCTCACACGGGAGCACGACCGCCCGCACGGCTCAGGCACAGAGTGCTGTTCACACTGACGAGAACGGCCTGGAATGGGACACGTGAGGGGAGACTAATGGACACCAGACATCAGACCCAGGGCAAGCGTGTAACCTCGGGTGTGGAGAATTTGCTCCAGCTTTCTCCAAGTCCAATGCCACCCAAACAGCAATCTGACACTCGGCGGTGGTGCGCTGCCTCTGGGGAGGAGCGTGCGGACACCCGGGAGGAGCGAGCTCACGCTTTACTCCACAACGTGTTCCTCCGGTGCACACAGCGCCGGCTGTGTTCGCGTCACCACCGGGCCCTGGAGACGGGAAACCACCGCAGATGGCCGGATGACAGGCAGGAGAAACCTCTCCCGAAGGGGAGCCCAGGCAGTGAGGCTGCGCGCTGGCCGAGGCTGGGGCTGGGCCCAGGCCGGGGCGGGCCAGCAGACGTGGAGCTTGGGCTCCCTCCCCCGGCACCGCGCACCGGCCAAGCCCTCGTGAGCCACAGGAGAGCAGCCGACAACCGGGGACGCCGCGCCCCGCTCGGCCCCAGGGTGTCCTCTCCTGAGGGTGTCCTGCACGCTGCCCGCGGCTATCAGGGTCACACGTGTGATATTTCGGTCATCAGAAGAGCCCCCATCAGTCATCGTTTCGCCTGAAGGTGAGCGGGCCCATCCGAGCCAGTGAGTGTGCACCGGAGCAGCAGGACCGGCTGGGGTCCTGGGGCCTCGGCCCAAGTCCGCGGCACGGGGCAGCTGGCACGGACGCCCCCTCGTTTGTTACCGTCGGCTACACCCTGCCAGGGAGGAAACGGAGATTCCAAGGCTAACTTCTGTCCGAGGACCACAGGCCAGGAAAAACACCAGCAGACACGAGCGGCTTAGAGCACAGTTGTGTCCACTCCCACCCGGCCACCTCGCACCGACGTGGGCCTGGGACCCTCAAAGCGCCAGTGGACTCTGAAACGCTAGGGAGGCCTGTGTAGCGAACTCCTCGCCATGTCGGCCTTAGCTGAGGAGGAAACAGCCGCGGGGCGTGTGGCGCAACACCCCCGGTCGCGGACCGCTCCTCCCGCGGGAGCCGACGGAATTCTCTTCACCCCAGTGGGAGAGGATTCTCGGAAAGACTCACCCGCTGGTTACGCCCCGAAGGCCGGGGTTTCCCTCCTACTTCACTGAACTCACCTGCCGACCGGGCCCCTCTCAGAACCCGGCCGAGACCCCTGCACACCACGGGCCCACCCAGCATCCAGCTGCTGGCGGCCTGCGTCTGGGCATGTGGCCCAGGAGGTCCACGTGTCACCCTGCCGGCGCCTCTCCCAGGAGCAGCTGCGTCCGTAGACAGGCGGCGGCAGCTCTCACCGGAGGGTGGGCCCGCACTCGCTCCTGCTCCATTTCTAGAGGCTTCCGCCGCAAACTCACCTGCGCTCGCGCGGCCTCACTCTCCTCCAGATACAACACCCAACTCTGAGCTCAGGCCAGCCTTCGACGGTGGGCACGGGGCTGTCCCGAACGCCGAGGGCGGTGTGCATCTCACGACACAGACCCAGGAAGGGAGAACCCGCTGGTGAGAGCAAACACGTGAGCTCAGAGGAGCAGATGAAAAAGCAGAATTAAGAATCAGTTCCGGGGGCGCCTGGGCGGCTCAGTCGGTTAAGCGGCCGACTTCAGCTCAGGTCATGATCTCGCGGTCTGTGAGTTCGAGCCCCGCGTCGGGCTCTGTGCTGAAAGCTCAGAACCTGGAGCCTGTGATCTGATTCTGTGTCTCCCTCTCTCTCTGCCCTTCTGCTCACGCTCTGTCTCTATGTCTCAAAAATAAATAAACGTTAAAAAAAAAAAAAGGAATCAGTTCGGATCACTTTACAAGCTTTTTGTTTGTTTTACTTTGGGAGTCGACATGAAACAACGGCCTAAATTTTAAAAGTAAGGGACCATATTTGTTCACATGAGAAAATAATTCCTCGATTATGTTTCCACCCCTTAACACACGCTGTGCAGAGTGCGGCTAGCAGCTCAGTGGGCTCACCTCCCTCTAATGCGAGCACGCGCACACACGCACACGCGCTCCTTGGCGGTCTCAGATGTTATACTTGCTCTCCTACCCAAACCCAGTGGCATGTCACCCTGTTTCATCTTTGAACGACACAGAAATCCTCAGAGGAAAGCAAGGACAGAAGGCGGTCTATTTCACCCCGCGTTTCCAGGTGCTCCCTTATCAGTGAGTGAGAGGAAGCCAGGAACCTTTCTGGCTGCTCAGAACGGGGTGGAAACCACCCTGACCTTGGGACGTGGTGCTGAGGCAGAGACGGGCCTCTGCGCTCCAACCGTGCAGTGTTAACACGGGCATCTGCGCCTGCTGCGGACTGTCGCAAATTTCTAACCTAAATCCGTACGGAGTCCAGAATGGAGCGTCCTGCACACGCAGACATGGCCCGAGAGGTCCCATCTGCCCAGCCCCTCCGTCGGCGGGACAACTGCACATCACAGGCTCCTGACGAGGGAGAGCAGGACCCGCACTCTCACTGTCCCTTGGGTCCCCAAGATGAGCAAGTGAGTTAGACAATGTAGGATTCTGTTAAGTCATTCAACTCACCATCAAAACAGGCTCCCTGGTCAGAAAGGATCAGAATTTCTAGATCAAAGATTCCTCATGAACACAATGCATTTAATACTCAATGGTTCACTCTCAAAGTGGGTTAAAAAAAAAACAAAACACTGGGAAGTTCTATCGTGCTCGAAAACTTTCTCTTCTGTAGTGATTTTGTCGCCTGGTGGTGCAAGGGCCCGTGCGCCTCCAGTTGGGCTCTCGACTTATCCATCGGATCCGGCACAGGGCACGCCTCTCGCTGCCACAACGGCCGGCCGGTGGGTCCTCGACGGCCCTGCTTCCTCCCTGCTCAGTGACCCCAGGATGACCACGTGCTCCCGAGGTGTCCAGACCCTGAAGACCAACGGCACCCTGACGGCAGCCCTCCCAGCACGACTTCCCTAGCACGATCTCCACAGACTAAGCTCCCCCGACCTTGCCCAGGGAGGCTGGGGGCACGGGTGTGGGTTTCTCACAAGGGGGCCAGTCAGAGCACCCGAGTTTGCACGAGGCAAGTACCACGTCTGGTCAAAAGGAGGAATGAAACATCCTAACAGGTGTCCCTCTTTCATTCCCAACCTCTTTCGTAAGGAAGAAGGGAGACTTCTGTCCAATGACAGGGGATCAACGGCCATCCTGCTTCCGGAGTCTCGCCTTCCACCCCCCTCCCTCCACTAGCAGAAGTTCAGGAATTTCGTTCCTGCGGCTGCGGTGCTGACTTAGCTTCCTCCTGGAAGACGTCACCTACTAGGATGGCTCCTGGAACAGGATTCCTGGGCCTAAGGAACCCTTTACACACTCCCCAGCTGCTCTGCGCCATTAGCCAAACCGCCAGGTACGCTGGCACGGGCCATGGGCTCCGGCTGCCCATCCAGTCACGTGGACATGCCCACGACACAGCAGGCCTGCTAGCAAGAAACAGACATATTAAAAAGATCGTGGCAGAAAATCCCAAAGAAATCACCACACCTCCCTTGGGCACAAAAATTTCCACAAGTTGGATCCCAACAAAAAGAATTTTGCAATTACTCAGCAGTCACAATTTTTCAGCTTACTGAGCTGTAAGCTTTAAATAAGGATTCTTTTATACATTTCCAGGTCATTACTCACGATTAAAATTATCAGTGAACACATGTTTCATTTCTAAATAGCTTAAAAATGTTTGGAAATGCCTTCCATTTGGGCATCTTACAATTAACTGAGAGAAAATTGGGAATAATTATTACTCAATTCATTCACCAATAAGTAATCATTAACAGATAACCGGGGCGCCTGGGGCGCTCAGTCAGTTGGGCATCCAACTTTAGCTCCGGTCATGATCTCACGGTTCATGAGTTCAAGCCCCACGTCTGGCTCTGTGCTGACGGCTCAGAGCCTGGAGCCTGCCTCGGATTCTGTGTCTCTCTCTCTCTGCCCCTCCCCTGCTCGAGCTCTGTCTCTCTCTCTCAAAAAATAAACATTAATTTTTTAATGGATAACATAATACCATACTAAGAGCTGTAAAGAAAAGAAATGAATAAAATTTCTGGACCTAATGGTATTAAAACTATTTGATTCAACCTTTTAAACATATTTGAAACTGATTTTAAGGCCTGCCCTTGATCTGAAGACCCCTCCCTTGACTGGTCACAAAACTTCGATGTGAGATCCAACCAAAGGGGCTCAGGCAGGACCGTGAGTACCCCGCCAGCACGCAGTGTGCCCCCCACATCGTCAGAAGTGCCTTTGCGTGTCGTAAAGCTCCTTTGGCCCCAGCTCCTCTGAGCCCCTCAGAGATGACAACACTTCAGCTTCATAAAACACTGTCAAACCACGTTTAAATAATCACCTCATCCAACCTCTCAAGAAACGTGGTAATATCCTTCCCACCCAAACCACTGCCCGGCGTGAGACCGCCCTGTCTATGACAATCACAGGACACACGACGGGCCTAGAGCAACAGCCTGCATCACCGGTACGTCATCACCAAGTCTGGGACGACCGTCCGTGTCGCTCCCAAGAGACCAAGGCCGTCCAGGAGGAGTTCTTGGGTGCTCTGTGCCCACTTGCAGCCGGTCCACCGTGCTTCCTGCGACCCGCCTCTGCCGGGGGCCAAAACGACTTCTGCAGAACCGGGGCCCCACCCCGCCGCCCCTCCAGGCCAGCCGCCTCACGCAGGGTGACGGACCCACAGCCTCGTGCGTAGCTGGGGCTGGCCAGTCGGCCAGGCTTCCTCAACCAGGCGACAGGAGAGGCGCACTTGTTTCTGTGACTTTTCTAGGATGTTTTTGGAACTAATCAACGCCAAACTCTATGCTTCTGGCCTTTATGGCTTAAATTACATTTTCCACCATTTCTAGTTAGGGAAGGCTTTCCCGTAAGGGATTAATTCCCTGAGCTACCTAGGTTCTCCAAGATTTTTGTTTGTGTTTGGCACGCCGTGCAGAAACAGATTTTCCTGAACGGAATGCTTTTATTAGAAATGGGGTGGCACAGTGTGCTCCGTATGTGAGGCTGGGACTGTTCTCCCTGGCGTGGCAAGCCACCAAGAGTGGACCGCAGCCTCCCAGAAACTCAACATTCTGTCACTGCTACGGAGGAAAGCATCACACACACATCTACCGCACACACAACTAGTGTGTACCCGCCTGCACACAAACCTACTGCGCACACACCTACTACACTCACCTGCACACACACCTGTGTACCCACCTTCTGCACAAACACCTACTGCACACCCATGTCCTGCACACAAACCTAATGTGCGCACACCTGCACACACACCCCTACTGTACACCCATCTTGCACACTTACCTACTATGCACACACACACCTACAGCACAAACACCTACTGCACGCATGCCTGCATACACACACCTACTGTGCATCTTCCACACACCTGCACCCACACCTGTGTGCACATGTGCACACGCACCTACTGCACGCACGCCTTCTACACACACCTGAACACACACTGCATACAATCTATACATACTCACTCTTTCTCACCCACTCCACAAAAAAAGCCATGCACATAAAATGTTGAATACTTCCTGTCTCTTCTCATCTTTTCCCCAGCTGGGTTTAGAAGGCCTCATTTCACGGAAAAAATTCTGAATGCTACGGAAATTTACTTTTCAAGTATAAAGAGGAATACACGCGCCAAAGAAGCCAAGAGAGGTCTCAAGTTTGAGGAGCGTCCAGCTGCGGCCAGCTGGGTACCGGTAAGGTGACGGCACAGACACCAAGCGGAGAGGCGCCGGGACTTCCCGCTGTGCTGCTTCCCTCTCACGCACAGGAACCGCGTGGGTGCTGTGTGTGTCCGTCACCACAGAGAGCACGGAATCTTCCCGGTGGCCGCGGGGACTGACGCTGCTCGGCTACCACGCGTCTATAAACACTTTCGTACACATCTTAGGACATCAACCACAACTATTAAAAAAAAAACAACACCCAGTATCCCAACACACACCTAGCCGACACGGCGCTAACCCACTCTGTGACGCGTGGTCTAAGCCACATGAACAAAGGCCAAGACTTGAAAGATCCCCCGCGAGCCTGAAAATCTCCCACGTGTGGAGACATAACTGACCCAGATCTGAATGTCTCAACAGAGGGGATGCTGCCTAGCAACAGACTCTGGGTCCAAAGGGAGTGTTTAACTCTTCCTAAATCCGAACCTGCCGGATCCAAACCCTAAGCTGTGAGCACAGCCTGCGTCAGGGAGTGGCCCTGCGCATCTTCCCAGCTCTGCCCCACGCCCCAGCGCCCACCTGACGCACACGTAACCAGAAACGGCCCCCACACGCTTGTCCCTTACGCTCCTTGTACGTTTCCGCAGCTCAAATCATCTTGCCTTCAGCTAAAGGCCGGAGAGCTGTCGCTTCAGCAGGGCCAGAAAAGACAGAGGTGGCACAGATGAGAACACAGCTCAAGAAAATCAACAATCGCACATGAGCCCATGGAGGTGGAGGTGGAGGGGACAGGAGTCGTGTTGCCACGGGGGTGCTAACAGTGGTAGAGACCTGGGGCCAGGATGGGGCTTCAGCAGCCACAAGAGCCGTCCCCGGCCCCCCTCCCTGCCCGGTCCAGGAAGGGCCACGAGAGCGTCCCCATCCCCGCTCCCTGCCTGGTCCAGGAGGGGCCAGGGTCTCCTGTGCCCACGTGTGAGGCAGGAATTAACAGGCACGTAGCTCCTGAGTGTGACCCGGTCTCCTCACCGGGAGTTCAGACAGAGGTTGTGACACAGGAGAAAGCACTCGTCCAGCTCTAGAAAGGGAGGCCCGAATCACGGCAGGCCGACAGCTCACTCCTCAGGCTGCTCCGGACGGCAGGCAAGCCAGCTCTCTAAGGGAGTCTGTGTCCGTGGGGAACCTCGCTGTGTTACATTCAAGGTCAAAGTGACCACTAGCCTCTGGCTCTTGGTTCTGTTTTGATCTTTAACCACGACTCAGTACCAGCTACAAGCAAACAGGCCCCAGTGCCCTCTCAGGAACGGGTGCCCGTCCTTGGGTGCTGAAGAAGCCAGTCAGTGGGCAAGGGCCGCAGACATGGTGCTCTAAGAGAATTTTAAAAATACCTCAGAAACTATATAAACATAAATTTTAAAAATCTATACATTTTAGGGGCGCCTGGGTGGCTCAGTCGGTTAAGCGTCCGACTTCGGCTCAGTTCATGATCTCACAGCTCGTGGGTTCGAGCCCCAAGTCGGACTCTGTGCTGACAGCTCGGAGCCTGGAGCCTGCTTCAGATTCTGTGTCTCCCCCTCTCTCTGCCCCTTCTCTGCTTGCACTCTGTCTCTGTCTCTCAAAAATAAATAATCATTAAAAAATTTTTTTAATCTAAATTTAATACAGAGAAAAAAAAATTTAAGACTATTTCAACACTTCGATAGTTATTTCACAACGTGTAATTACAAAAATGCATTCAGCTTTCATCATCAGCCGAGCTGCCCCGACAAAGCACACCGTAAGTAAATCACACGAACTTTCTCAGTGTGGATTTATTTATACCACATGGGGGGCTTCTGTCTGCCTGAGGGCATGACCGGTATTGAGACACTAACCCCCAGCCCACGAGCCTACACAGGCAGGGTCACTTCCGGGGGCGGCGGCGTGCTGCGTGACTCACCGGGTAAACATCTCCGTAGACACACACAGCGGCTCGTAACGCCGGCAGCCCACACTTCCCACAGGCCCACTGTGCCCGTGGGCGGCGCCCCTCCCTGTGTACAGCATGGGCCCGGCCTTTAAGAAGCTCGGAGTCGGGCCACACTGGGCGCAGAGTGGATGCCGAGAGACAGAGTGGACGCTGTGACCCTCCGTGCAGGCAACCTCACGGCTCATCCTTCCCAGCCCACCATCACGGCACAGATATTCCGCACCACCCGTCAAGGAATGTAGGGTCAAGGGCCGCAGTTCTCAAACGCTGGCTACATTGTCTCCTTTTGGAACCCTGCCAGCACGTCGTGCGGCCCGGGGCCACGAGGGGAACCCACAGAGCGGACAGCCTCGCTGAGCCGCCAGCCAGGGGTCAGCCCAGCTCCAGTCCCGGGAGCGCACCCTCAACAGGGCACCCTCCTCCGACTCCACATGACCCAGGGACGCTACCTGGTACAGAATGACCACCCGCTGACCCCCGTGAAACCACAGAGTCAAGAAGGTAATGACCGGCTGTGGTGGTTGGCCCCCAAGTTTGAGTCCATTTGTTGTACAGCAAGAGGTGACTGAAAGCTGAGCAACGGTTCAACTCCTCGCACAGGGAAGTCCTCGGCCTACACTTCTCCTATCGTGTTTTTAGCACCTGCAACTAGCATCAAATAGTTTAAAATACAACAGATACACACACACACACAGTTACTCTGACATACGGATTTCCGCTTATTTGTGCTTTCATACAATTGAATCATGACTCACTCCTGACTGGTTCTAACTGTGGCAGATTTAGACCAAGACTCTCCTGTTGCCAATGCCGGTTAACATCTGCAGCTTGTAGGAACACAAGCACCTTCCTGTCCGACCAGCATCCCCACATCCATGACCAAGCGAGACGAACCACTTACTCTATTCCACTGGAAACTTAAAATGCTCAAGCAATCGTCACCAAGTACATGCCTCAGAAGTGGCAGGTATACAAACTGACACGTACCTTACCTATATTTAACTGCCTTTATCCCGGTGGATCTTGCCTTAAATATCCGAACAAATCCAAGAGACGAGATTTACATCCTTAGTAACGTAACCAAAATGCCTAGCTGGCAAAGGACTCCATTCTCTCCTAAACAATGTTCTCAATTTGAGCAGGATTACATTATGCTCTAATTAAAACAACACATTTCCTATGCCTGATGCAATCTAACCCTCCCCTCCCCCCGAAAATAATTATCTTCAGAGAAGTAAGAGGGGCAAATAAAGCGTTTTTGTTTTAGCAACGTAATGAGTCACAGGAGATGTCCGGTCTCGGTATGAAGTCACGTGGCGGGCAGCTCGACGACTTGAGCGAGCGAGCGAGCTACCGACCTCGGAGAGCGCTTGCTCCGCTGTGGCGCCCACGCCGGCCCGCCGCCTGCGCTGACTCCACACAACACTCGCAGCACGGCGGGGCCCGCCACGCGGCTTCAAAACCACCAACTGTCCTGCTTGTCACGAGCATGCAAATTTCATACCCGACACTTTCAAATCACAACTGGTTTTGTGGAAACAAATTCGACACTTACAATACTTTCAGAATAAACGCTGTCTCTGGCCACTCGTTCCCTGCACTGCTCAAACTGACCCCCTCCGCGGGCGGTACTTCCACGTCTGCTTCCACGACTGCACGGCAATGTCTCAGACTGGGTACAGTCTCTTGGTTTTTCTTTCCACTGATTTGAAAAAGCTGGAAACTTACTATGAGGTGGACCAGGCTTTAATCACATAAAATTGATCAGAACCAAAGCACGTACCTCTTGCTACCTAAACCCTAAGTAATCAAATGTTCCCTACAAAGACTTGGCAGCATTTTTATCCAATATTCACCATTCGAATTTAAAAATTCTAGTAACAAATTCACAGCCAACTGTTTGTGTCGCATGTGATTTCCGAGGTGGGAGCGAGCTGTGATTACACCTGGGCCGCAGTTACCACCCCTCCGCCCGGAGTCCGAAGGGCCCTCCCCACCCAAGTCCCCGGGTTCCCTTCTGCCAGCATCTGGGGTCGCTACTAACTGGGGTCGAAGTTAGACAGGAGTTTTAAAATTATTTAAATACACTACACAGTCCTAGCCGCACAGAGAAAAAGCAGAATGGACACGCGAGGCTTTAGTGTATCACTGTGAAGGGCACGAAACACCAGCACGAAGTTCGCAGAGCACCACGTAATCAGGCCACTGCTGCCTGAAAGCTCTGAACGGAGCAGAAGTCCCCTGTGGACGTAGCGCAGATCCAAGAGCGTTTTCTCCGGGACGGCGGGAGTCTGGGATGGGCCGGAGTGCGCCGTCACTGTTCCCACTTGGGGTCTCAGACCGGAGAGCCTCCTGCACTGGAGACTTCTGTCCGGGACGGTGCTCCGCAGCAGCTGGGGTCTGAGCCGTGGGGTGTCTCGCTAGGGCCAACTCTGACTCGCGGCCACAGGGGCTTACCGTGGGCTCTACCGAGGGTTAGCGGGACACAGGTGTGCGCTGCAGCTTCCTTTACCGACTCCACGGTGCACACACTCCCCCGCAGAGTCAGCTCTCCCTGTCCCGCAGGCGAGGCGGCGTGAGCGCAGAGCAGGACGGAGCACCCCGGGCTCCGGGTGTCCCCCCCTTCCTCTGAGAGGAACATGGCCTATTTTTCCCCTCTGTACTTGAAAAAGTTCTTCCGGGGCGCCTGGGCGGCTCAGTCGGTTGAGCGGCCGCCTTCAGCCCAGGTCATGATCTCACGGTCTGTGAGTTCGAGCCCCGCGTCGGGCTCTGTGCTGATGCCTCAGAGCCTGGAACCTGTTTCAGATTCTGTGTCTCCTTCTCTCTCTGCCCCTTCCCCTGCTCACGCTCTGTCTCTATGTCTCTCAAAAATAAAATAAAAACGTTAAAAAAAAAGAAAAGAAAAAGCTCTTCCAGCAAACTATGGGTGAATCAAGCACCTTCCTGAGCCCTCCCACTGGGCTCAGGGTCACTGGGGTCCGAGGCTGAACACCGGCCTGTGGTACTTCATGGGGACTGTCTGTGGCAGGCCCCACGCTGAGGCTCACATTCGAATCTTCAGAGTGTGAAGTCCACATCCACAGAGCGCCCTGGGACGCCGGCCTCAAAGTCAGGAAGCCAAACGGCACTCTTGGCCCACGCCACGGGCCCCTCTGCTTCCGGAACATTCGTCGCGCAAGGGCTCCGCCGTGGCAGGCGAGCGTTTCTCCGCCTCAAGAACAGCCGCCTTCTCCTGAGTCCAGAGCCAGCGCGGCGTCTGCCCCGGACAAGAGCCAGCATCACGAGGAGCAGAACCGTCAGGCTGACACAGCACTGGACGGTGAAATGCAGGAGCCACGTGACGAGAGCCTAGAATGTATCGCCGAAGCCACGCACAGCCAGGCCCTGTGGTACAGAAGCCACGGCTTTCTCGGAATTTAAGAGTCACTCCTTAAACATTTTCAGCCGCATCATTCTTAACTAATGCACAAAACTGGGCCAGATTCTGATTCGGTATTATGCATTTGAAAGTTTGTTTTTTCTTTTAATGTCTTGCCGAGGTTAAAATGTCTACACAGCTTTACAAGCCCTTCCCGTGCCTGAAGGGGCAAGGCCGACAGAGCGGGAGTTCAGCCCAAACTGGACCTCACGCTGTGGCCACGGTGACCGGCGTCCGTGCTCAAGGCCTATCTCATTAATGCTTGCCGGGTTCAGCTTCCAGGCGCAGGGACAGAAGCAAGACTCAGTGACATTCGTAAAAAGGCTGCCTTGACCCAGACATTCATTCTGCAAGGGACCGCAGCCGACAGCCGGGAGGAGTTTTCTCAGCCACTTCCACCCCGGCTGCTGTGTCGGCTCCAAGCCCTCGGCAGCACTGCGCTCCCCACCCGGGACTTTCGATCACACAAAGACAATGCTCCGTGCCACCTAACGCTCCACGTGCTGAGAGTGAGTGCCCCAAGAGGACCAAAACACGCTCGGCATTTCCTTAACAAACAATTTTTATTCATTTTTAAAACCTAAATTTCCAAGTTAAATTGCTTTTCACTGATTAGCTTCAGCCGATCTCCTTTCTTTAAAAGGATCACGGCACTACTACTAACAAGAAAGGGCGTACTTCCTAATTAACTAATGCTTTCACTACACAGCTTTCCAAATAACGTCTCTCGAAATCTCTCTGCTTCCCTCTCACGCACACACACGACAGAACCACAGGCCGCGCCCTGGCAGAACCCACGGGAGGAGGCGCTGCTAAGGGCTGCGGTCGGGGACGGCACGAGGACGCGGGCTTCTTTCTCCAGACCCGGCGCATCCCTCTGACGCCACGCCTGTCTGGTCGGGCTCTGAGCACCCACCCCGACGGGCTCGGGCGAACGCGCCCACTGGCCCGGGGAGCTGGCTGTGGAGACAACGAGCCTCCCTCTGAGGCCACGCGGACGCCGACGCCGAGCACCGGGCACGCCTTCTGCTCCTGGCGACGGCACAGCTGGCCGGCAGGTGCCGCTGCCGTCCCCAGCCTGGCACTGGGGCCGGGGCTCCGCCTACAACTCCCCCAGCGCCCCCCACCCTGCATCTTCCGAGCAACACCTCGCTCCAAAGCCGGCCCTCCCCTGTGGCCGAGAGGAGCACGTGAGGAGACCGCGCGCAGCGGCCCGGCGGCGCGCCAGGCAGGGAAGGCCAGCGGGGTGAGCCGAGGCGGCGCTGCAGCTCCAACCGGGACTGTGGCTCATCCGCTCTCCCCTCTTCCCCTAGCTGGCACCGCGGGGCGGAGCCGGGGGGGAAGCGGCGCTCCACGACCACTGGTTTTCTCTGACAAACAGCAAGGGGGACACTCGGCACGTCACATCCCAAGGAGGCTGCAGGGAAGAGGCCCCCTGTCGCCGGCAGAGGCTGGCCTGACGCCCCCGCGGCTGCTCCCGGCAGGGCCCCTCCCCCGGCACAGACCAGCTGAAACCGCCCCTCCAGGACAGGGCTGCACCTCTCCCAGACCCTCCCCCGCTCCCCCTGCTCCCCCCGCTTCCCCGCGGACCGCCCTCTCTACGGCGCGACGCACACGCGCACGTGACCTCGGCTGTACGCCCCTCCCCGGGAGCCCCCAGTCACCGTCAGGACACACCGCCAGCGTGCGAGCGACCAAAGGCCTAGAGACACCAGAAACGGGCAGCGAGGTGACCGCGGAGCCCAACTCCCGACCTCTTAGGGAAGATTTCATTTTAATACTCGAGGAGCAAGAGTCCTAAGGTCTCTGATGCAGACTCGGCGGCTTCAGAAGGGCGCTGAAGAGGGGCTGGGAAGGAAGGCGCCCCACGGCGTGCTCCTTCAGCGCGGCTGTGACTTAAAGAAAGAGTATAAGCTTTCTATGTACTGCTCTACCGTTCTAATTATCTTCTGATTTATCAAAACATGGAAGAGAAAATGTGTTCATGTTCACGGTGTAAACGCCGTGAAATTGTAAACGTTTTAAAAATTACTTAATCACATCTTAGAACTACAAGCTCTTAAGGAAGTGACCTCAGTAGTCATCTACTCTGGACCTTTGCAAACTGCGGTCAGGAAATCAAATTAATGTGTCACGTCACAACCAGTATTCGAGGGATTAAAAAAACAAGAAAAACAGAACAGAGAACAGAATTACCAGTATGAGAGCAACTGGCAGGCAGGGAGGCTAACGGCATTTCGTGAACCCACTCCAACTGTGTGCGCGTGCGCGAGGGCGAGAGCCGGAGTGCAGAACCGCGTCCTCACTGCGGACGTGCACGCGGACGCGGCCCACGGCGACGAGCACAGGCGCGCCACCCGGCGGCAGGCTGCCGTGTGCTCTACCACGTAACCTGACTGTTCGCGGGCCGCAGGGAGCGAGGTCGGGTCCGAGGCAGGAAGGACCCGGAGCCAAGGCCCGACGGCCGCCCCGAGGACGCCTCCCCGAGGTGGCCCTGGTCCGCCTGCGTAAGCACGTCCCTCCACGTAAAAGCTCCCATGACCTGAGAAAGGCCATCATTTCTCTTTTAAAATGCACCCCAAAACCATCTCCTCCACCTCACTGCAAACTGCATCCCCACGGCTCTTCATTTGAAACCTTGGTTTTCCCTTTTCAGAATCTTCTGAAAATCCACACAAAATTAAAATCCTTCCGTTACACCAACCACTAACTCAGAAACTCAAATCCCTTAGGCAAGAAATCACTCCATGTGCCTCACGCTTCTATACGCGGTTCGTCCACGCATCCAGCTCGCGTCCTGGGAACCGCGCTCACGCGGGCTAGCTGCGGCCTCCTCCTGAATTCCACGCCTCTCTGCTCCCGACGTGATCTGCTAGCGAAGCCCCCGTCTCAAACGGATCCCACAACTCCTGCAATTACTGTGCAGACAACACCACCTCTTCGCCACTCCGAGTTCGCAGCACCCCTGTGCCCACGCGCTCGCCGTTCCCGCAGAGGAAAGATCACCCCTCAGCGCTCCCAGAGTAACACAGACGACAGCAGCAGGAAGCAGTGTCAGAAGTCGCCAGCACCCGCACAGGCCCTGTGCTCAGCCTGGGGACAACGGACATGGGCACTGCAGGAAACGGCCTGACCAACGGCCTCTCTGAACGGCAGGGAGCATCGGGAATACGGCCGAGAGCCTGCAGCCCCTGAGACACACTTCCAGAAGGTGCCCTCGCCCAGAGCCCATGACCAGAATTAATTTCAACCCTAAGAAACCTGACTGTCCTCCAGCTTCCCCCCAGAACCGATCAGGAAGGATGAGGAAGTGGTCACTGCAGAAGATGCACGGCGCCAGAAACGGCGGGAAGAGAACAGGAAACGTGACTGTGCCACGCGGCCCGGGGCCGCCTGGAACCTGCTCCCCGCCGTGCCCGTGCCTGGAACGCGGCTTCCAAGTAACCTGTGGTTCTCTGCGGGGCTGCAAGTCGGCTGTCCTGGCTGACCCTTCTCTCCCACACTTGGGGAGCAACGGACACAAACGCCACAAGCCCGTGTCTCTAAAGCACCAGGCTCACTCTCACGTGGCCTCACAGCCACTGCCAGGTGCCACGCCCTGTGAGCTGAAGCCCACGGGGCCCCACACCACGGGACTGGGATCTCTCAGCACCTGGTCTGAAGAGCACAGACGGTGCAGGGCCGGCGGGGGGGGGGGGGGGGTCACTGGCAGACCCGCAACCCAGGGCCGTGCGAACACAGGGCACCGACCCGACACAACACGACAAAGGTGCTAACCTCGCTCCAGACGTGGCCTCGCCAGCCCACTGGCGGCAGCAAACAAGCATAGCACACGTGTCCCTCCCTCTCCCGTCCAGGAAACAACGAAGTGCGTTCACAGAGGCTGCGCGCCGACTCAGAAAGTAACCAGGGTCCCCAAGCAAGCGAGAGCGGCAGCGCCCGCCGGAAGGGCAGAAGCGAGAAAACCACGGACAGACACGGCTACGCCTGCAGGGGCGGGAGGGGGAGGGCTCAGCGGTCTGCCCGTCAGGAAGCAGGCGGAAGGAGAGGGCCGGGCCGCGCGGGCAGTGGCCCCTGCGTGACTCTTGGCCGCTCCGGAAGGATCTGGAGCGTGGCTGCTAATGACTCCCAGGGACGGGCAGACCTACCGAGTAAGAAGCGAACACGACGCTAATGAAACCGAAGGTGGGTCTGCTCCCTCCGAAAGGACAAGAACACGAGACTTTCTCCCCGGGCTTCTGGCATTTAGGAGGCTATTCTCTTCCCAGGGCAGAGGAGGCCATTCAATACCTGTGCTCCCTATAACTGGAACCAGCCCAGTGTGGTCAGCCTTCGGTACGCCAAATACCAACGCCCGCGGCAGGCCGGGAAAAGGCTCCCTCACACGGAACCGGGGAGGCCCCGTCTGCCGCGCCCCGGCACTGTCCTCCTGCGGGCGGGGAGGCCCGGCGGGGAGGGAGGCGGCACACGAAGAGACGGAGCCGGCGGGCCTCGGAGGCGGCGGCGGGAGAGCGAACCACGGGCGCTCACGCGTCTGGCACGGCCCCGCTTCTCGGTCACCCCGCCAGCGGCGCTGAGACGAGGGGGGTGTTCTGTGCCTTGTGAAACAACGTTCTCTTTCCAATTTTTTGGCGAAGTTAAAAAATGAAGCTGTTACGAGCAAGGCGACTCAGTATGAACAAGAACCAGCCAAACGGTAAAATAAGAAAAAGCAATTTCCACAAACGGGGAACAAGGAGGGAGTAGGGGAAGGGATTAGCAGGAAGAAGTCCCCCTCACGTGAGCACACACCGCTGACTTCGAGCCTCGTACGAGCACTCGCTTCAAACAGAAAGCAAAGCTTCCTTCAGAAAAGGAACAGGTGACAGACCCTGAAACTCCTCCAGCTGCCACCAGCGTTGGCCCTGCCAGCCCTGACGCGTGTCGGTAATGGGAGGCCCACAAACACGATGAACAGTTGAGACTCAGGCCGAGGTGGGAAGGCGGCATGAGACTCTACGGACAAACAAAATCGGAGGGTTGGCAGATCATCATCTGTGTGACACAGACGGCGGGCGGGACGGCAGCTCTGGGGACTTTCTAGGGAGCGGCTAAGAAGCAGGGAGGGCGCCGGACGGTCGGACGCCGGGGGAAGAACGGATGGCTGCTCGCGGAGGACGGGACCGGCCCGGGCCCGGGCGTGGCGGCCGGCTCCGATGAGGCGGCACTCGGTCACGGCGCACAAAGCTCTCCGGTCGGCGGCGTTTTCTCAGCGCGGCTCTCTGACGGCCGCCGTCAGAGTCCTTCCTGAGCGGAAACCGGTGCCTGTCGACCCGTCCACAGGGGCCGGGCTCCGCCCGACGGGGCGTGTGGGATGTGCGGTCCACGATCACACACACCGCTCAGTACGCACGTAATATAAAACCTGATTATTTCTCAAAAATCCAAAGTGGGACTCTGCCCAGGAAGAGAGGTGGAGACGGGAGAATGTCACATGTAACGTATTTTCTTTTCTCGTGAGCTGTCAAGTTCAGCCACGTTGTAACTGGGATGAAATTTCACTCCAGTACAAACACAAACCACTCAGCTGTCGAGACCAGACGTGAACTATGGACGACGACTGTCCTCCCCCACCCAGACGGCACCGCTCGTGCAGGACCGAGAGAAACCCCCGGCACAGAACGGCTGGGAACCGACCTGAATGGGCCTGGCCGACAGGCTCATCTCCAAGACAGGGCTCAGAGAAACTCCGGGACCGTGGGGGACCTCGGCACGGCTTTGGCCTCTGGCGCTTCAGGACTCCGACGAGAACCTCAGGCGCAGGTGTCAAGACGAAACTGAGGACCGAGAACTCCCACCTCAACAAGTTTCCGCTGCACCTCTCCCAAGGCTTTCCGACGGTTCCAGACGAAACCCAGGGCGTGTCACCGTCCTCCCGCTTCTGATACGGGGACACATATCCTCATGCCCCGTGCACGGCAGACACCAGGCCATCGCCACTGACAACGGAAATGTGCCCAGGTGTTTCGCAAAAGGGAGAACACGGCTGGTCTTGAGAATAGCAAGTACCATCTCGACATGAAACGAGTTCTATGCTTGGGGCTGGTAAGTCATGTCTTAAAGAAATGGAAGGTCCCTCGGACTCGCTTTCAAAATTATTCAAAGATTATAAATGTCTCTTTAATAGAAATTCTTCAAAAGGACATAAAAATATCCATCCTCGAGCCCACCAGCAATTTACTGGATCTAGAAAGCAGGTCACGCCCTCAAGCCCTCACGGGTGGAGCACTCTACTTGGCAAAGACAACTGACATCCAGTGTTCAATGCCTGTTCTGTTACGTTTTTTGTCAGAGATCTTTAAACAGGCGGTGACTGGTGTTTGGCAGTAACACACGCGAGCCTCTCTCGTTCTGACCGCACAGACCTAGCCACCGACGACGGCCGTGTAAATTCACAGACGATGGTAAAGAGACGGCGCAGTTCCGTCTACAGAGAGCTACATAAAATCCCACAAAGAAACGAACGTAGCCCAGAGCCCCACTGTCCACGCGTCCACGTCCTTCAGGACACCTGTGGCCAGCAGGACCAAAGCCGGCACTCCTCCAAAGTTAACGCCGTGCCACCCTCGTGCTCCCCACCTGGCCCCACGGCATCGCGAGTCTGGTGGTCCACACGGCAAGCGGGTAGTAGCGAGAACAGGTGCACACTCACCTGCCCATCCTGTCCCACGTGGTGTATCTGGAGATTGCCCTGCAGAATGGGTGGAAAAAGGAGAAATCAAGGACCAGAACAACTTCAAGACACGGTGGACAGGGGCGGGGGCGCCCGTGCCATGTGTGAATAACCAGCAACACCACTATCATCAATTCTACAGGAGTTCGCCCCCCATGGCAGTAAAAACTCTACAAACTCTGTTTCAAAACTGAGTTTACAGACACTCTTTTTTCTTTTAAGAAGAAAAACTGTTTAGAAAACATTGTGCTCACCTCCCCCCATCCCGACCCCAAATGAAAATGTCATTTTCCCCCAACACTTCATTCTGAAACAACTCTGACGACAAGAACGAAGAGCAGCACAGCGCGGTCCCGCCTTCTCGTCCGGCGCTCCTGACGGGGACACGGCAAGACACAGGACACGACACAACCAACCAGACTCAGGCCCGCCGGCGTCTCACCGGGTGGAAACGCACGCTCATTTGTTTAGGGAAAAAATGACTGTTTAGGGCTGGCAGGCTCTGCGGTAACTGTCCTCGCAGACACCTTCACTGTAGCAAAATTTTTCATTTTTAAACGGACAAGGTGATGTTTCCTGCGATAAGACTAATCACGTGCTCTGACTTATCACAAAATAATCTTTCGTGGCATCGGCAAGTTCTTCTAATTCCTTGCACTCAATTCCTAACAGAAACAAAAAATGCTGGATGGCATGAACAAGAGGGAGGCACTCATGAAATCTAAAAGAAAGTTGATCAAAAAATTGAAATCCAAGTAGTCTGATAATTTTTTAGCAAAAATAGTATGAAAGCAAATCTACATGGATTTTCCTTCCGGAAGCTACCAGCAAATTCAGCACCCTGCACAGCGAAGGGCCCTGGCAGACGTCTCGGTCCGCGGGCTGGGCCTCTGTGCCTCCAAACCGGAGCTTCCCCGCCCTGCCCAGGGAGCACCCCGCCCGAGGCCTCCTGCGACCCGAGGCCCGGGCGGCGGCTCTCCTCTCCCAGCCAGCACGGGCTTCCGCCTCCGCTCGCCTGCCCACCCGCCAGTCGGCAAACAGACTGCCCCCGCGTGAGTCCCACGTCGCAAGGGACCGGGCAGGCACCCCTTCAGCGGTGTGGCCCCATTTGCCCCTCCGAACCTCTGTGCCTCTTCCCCGTGCACACGGCCCGCTCACAGGGCGGGGCCTCCGGATGAAAGCCCCTCCCTCCTCGTGCATCCTGAGACCCTCTCCCCGCGGTCCCTCCCCTCCAGCACCACCACCTCCCGAGGAAGCAGGAGCCAGGCGGTCACTGCTGGGCCTGCGTCTCCCTCGGGGGACGCGGGCTGGGCCCTGGACAGCCCTGGAGGCCACCACTCACCTCGCTGTCCTGCGTGATCTGCACCTGCTCCCCCTGCGGCACCTGCGCGATATGGAGGTGGCCCTGCGGGATCCGCAACAAGAGAAGACACCAAGGAGCATCAGAAGAAAATCGAAGCCACAGCAAACAAGAAACACTTTCTGAAACTTTTGTTCTTGGTTACCTGCTGGCAATTCAGGACGACGACGACGTCCTGACCAGCAGGATACGCGCGCGGTACAAGCTTACTACAGACCTCTTGCGATTAAACTTTCGGAGGTGACACACACAGAACATTTCGTGGTAACTCTTAATGGGGCGTAGAAAAATCTGTCAAGTCTTTAAATGTTACTAAACAGGCAAATTTCAGAATGTGAAGGTCATTTAGAAAATAAGGGAAACGGAAATTTCCCAGAAAATTAGACTAACTTTTTTTCTTTTTTAAAAAAACTTTGTAATGTCTGTTTATTTTTGAGAGAGACAGAGCATGAGCAGGGGAGGGGCAGAGAGAGGGGGAGACACGGAATCCAAAGCAGCTCCAGGCTCCGAGCTGTCAGCACAGAGCCCGACATGGGCCTCAAACCCACGAACCGTGAAATCATGACCTGAGCCGAAGTCGGCCGCTCAGCCGACGGAGCCCCCCGGGCGCCCCACTGAACACACTTGTGTCGTAGGCACAGGCAGGCAGACAAGTCCCATAAACGCCACCGCGCCCGACATCCCTGCAGGATTTCTCTTCTTTCATTTTACTACGTGTAAACTCTGTTCTGAAGTTACTCTGGAGTTCTTTCAAGAACTTTCTTACTAGTAAGGTAAGAGTAATTGCCTTTGTGATTGTCAACTAAACAAAGAATTCCCTGTTTCTTCCCGGTCACCGTTTGTAGCTGTGTTATCGCCCTCGTCTGCGAGGTGAAGAAAAACCCTGGGCGCGCACTCATTCGCACTTTCCGGAAGCCGGCCCTTCTCCAGGCAGCATGCTGAGGGCGACGCCAAGCTGAGGCCACCCTGAGCCTCCCAGGAGAAGCCTGGTCACGCAGCTGGGGGTGACTGGAACACCAACAGGACCGCAGGGGCACGAAAATGCCCATCGCCCTGGTGAAGCTCCTGCCCCCTGCTCCCCCAGCCGAAGGAGCCAGGAAGAGGCTGGGGGACTTTCTACCTGGGCCAGACCAGGCGAGGCGGGGAGGGGCAGGGGTGCTGGCTCGCTGCTGAGCTGACTGCCCACACGAGCCCAAGTTACGTCCAATACTACAAATGGAGCGCTCCGTGACACCCCAGGCCGCTCGCCAGCTTCTCCCACAGACTCCAGAGGGAAGTTACCCTCTCTTCCCTCAGTGAAAGGGTGCCCGTATTGCCGAACTGAGAAAATTACCCATGGCGCATCTACAATGCCTCCCACCTCCCAGGAGGACAGGCAAAAGCAGGGACGGTCGAATGGTCTGACCCTCAGAGCTGACAGCGACCACCGGGGCAGCACCTGCAGGGAAGCCACGAGGGGCCACCGACAAGGACACATCCCCTCGGGCACTGCCCTCATTTATGAGATACAAGAGCTGATACCCCGAGCTACTTCTTCTTTACAATGGCACTCTGACCTCACCCCAAGCTTCCACGGCACGACCCCGAAACGCAGGGGAAGCTGGGGGTGGCCCTCCCCACTGGCCACACCCCCGTCCGGCCTCCCCCCACCTCCGTGAAGGCAGACTAGCGAGAAAGGTACATACTACTTGGACCTGTCCGTCCTCTCCGATCTGGTGGATCTGGACCTGCTGGGCGTTGGCCAGGGCGTAGTGCAGGGCCTGCGGCGGGGGCTGCGACATCTCACTGGCGGGGGGCGGCGTGCTCATCACGGTCTCTGCGGGGAAGCACAGAGGGCCTCAGCGACCGGCTGGGGACAGACCAGCCACGTGCACGCCTCTGGGCTTCCTTCCCTCCCGGGGCCCATATTCCCACGAAGAGGAAAGGAAATTCCTCCTTCCTAGACAGCGGTCGGCAGAGGCGGCGGAGGAGCCACGGCATCCTGTGGAGGACATGAGTTCTGAGTGCCGGGGACGCGGGCTCTGACTGGTGGACAGGAAGAGTCTAAGGAGTGGACTCTTCTGACAGAGGATTCTCATCTACTTGTTTAAATGAAGTTGCTCCGGAACCATCAGCAAAAATGAAACAGAGGAATGAAGATGGGAGGACACCCTGCTTCGCAGGATGTAGGAAGCAGTATCTGTTCACGGATACTTAGATTCGCTTTGGGAAAAAATCGCCATCCACTTGTTTAAAGATCCATTTCCAATAAAACTTTACTCCCCTTGTTTAACCCAAAACAAGTCATTTGTGTTGACGTGTCGGACATTAACTTTAGTAGTAATGATACCTGAATAGAATTTTCTTAGACACTTAGAAAGAGCTCAGAAAAAAACATTTTGATTTTGTTCATACAATTTTTCTGCAGAGAATTATGGTGGATGGACAGTAGGAAAACGTAAACACAACAGGTTGAGACTCGGTGCAACATGGACTATTAACATGAAGCAGAAAAAAGAAAGACATAAAATGTCTGAGTGTATTTTTTGTCTATTTCATGGGGATTAAACTGACACAGTATATACATTCCACTGCATACATTTTAATTTTTCTTAATGTTTATTTTTGAGAAAGAGAGAGAGAGAGTGTGTGAGCAGGAGAGGGGCAGAGACAGAGGGAGACACAGAATCCAAAGCAGGCTCCAGGCTCTGAGCCGTCAGCACAGACCCTGACATGAGGTTCGAACTCACAGACCAAGGGATCATGACCTGAGCCGAAGTCGGACGCTTAACCACTGAGCCACCCAGGCGCCCCTCACTACATACATTTTAAAAAGTAACATGATGATGTTAAAATATTAATACTTGCATTCTATGAGAAATTACAACCTTTTCAATGATTTCAAAGTATAATGAAAAAAAATTTTACGTGTCAACGTTTTAAAATGTCGACTTAAAAATACACAAGGAGGAATAATACTTTCCAACCTCTTAAAGAGGGTACATGACCAAAACATTTAAAGTCCACTCTGTGGTAAGAACTACTTAACTAAATAGATGCTCAAATAATCCCCGCTCTAGTGTTAATAAAAAGCAACCGATCTTGCCAGTTCTCAGATGGATCAAAAATACAAGAAGAATTAGGACCCCAAGGTTCTGAGTTGACGGCAGAAGACAGGACGTGTGGGTAGGATGCCAATGGTTTCCAAACCTAAGATTCAAATTCTTGAACCTGTCAATTAATCGACAGCTCCCTATAATTATACGACATACAGGGGGCGTGCAACAGAAAGGCAGGCCACTCCAAGAGCCCCCCTCTGCTCCCCTGTGTCCTGGGAGAGACAGCTGCACACAGACGCGCAGGCAGCGGACCGTGAAGGGCTCCTTCTCTGCAGCTCTAAAATATTGGGCGCTGCGCAGACACCCTCCTGAGGCCTTCAACTCACTGATGAGGCCTGCAGAGTGGGGGGAGGGGGGGGGCAGGCTAAACCACGAAGCCATCTTTACCGGAAGCCCTCCCACGAGTGCACACGGTGCTGCCAGGTGGGACGCTGCAGGTCAGGTGTTTTAAGAAATTGGTATTTTATGAATTCCCTGACACTAGCGAGTGCACGGTTTGTGTTCAAACGGGCAGTACTAACTCAGCTACAAAGAAACTAGCCTTGGCTCAGAATCTCCTTTAAAGCATTTATTTGGAAGTTCCTTTTTTATCTGATAATTCAAAAGTAAATAAGACACAGCCAGCTGGCATGACTACCAATTCCAAATTAAGCCAGGAGTCCTGGCTTAACTGCATTTTCCTGGATAATTTCTGTCACCAGACTAGCCTTCAATCTCAGACCTGCCCTGTGAGGCTGAGTGTGCAAACAGAGCAATGAGAACCCGCCGGAGTGCCTTTAGCTGACCACCAGCTTTATCTCATTTTAGTCGAGAATGCGATACGGTAACATAGGAAACAATTACACCAGCAGGAACTTCCAAAGCAATGTACTTTTTCAGAAGCCTGATAAAAGAAAAATGTGTTCCGGGTTTCTCTCAAGAATTCGGTTCCGGGCGCTCGGCAGGAAGCCCTGGCTGCCGGCGGGCCGCGCGGGAAGCGGCCCGGCCGGGGCGGGAGGGCAGCAGCGGGAGACGGCGGGCAGCGGCTCAGAACGCGGCCTCGGTCCTGCCCAGGCACGCGGGGCCTCCGGGCTGGAGCCGCGCCAACTCCCTCCCGTGGCGTTTTGAGAGCGCCACCTCGAGTCCTCCTCCTGCCCGCGCGCCGCGGCCGGGTGTGCGCCTCCTCCACCCGCCCGGCCGCGGAGGATTCCTCGTGCGGGAACACCACGCCTCCTGAGAACCAACGGGAAGGCGAGGGCGGCCCGGCCCCCGCGTGCGCGTGCGGCGGGCTCCCGGGCAAAGAGCCGCGAGGCGGGCCGCCGCAGGCGCTGCCGGGCCCTGCTGCTCTGCCAGAGCCACCGGCGTCAGCCGCTGAGCGGGTTTCTCGGACACGGTCTATTCCGAAGAACGCGTCCTGAGACGCCGGGCTCGCGGCCGCGCGCCTGGCCGGCCCGGGGCACACGGAACCCAAGACACGCCCGCACGGGGGCCACTCAGTACCCACGTGACGCCGCCGGCACCTGAGCCTTACTCAAACTCAAAGCATCTTAGAAGAAATGCCGACATGTTTACACAGAAAAAAATTAATGAAAAAATTCAAGTCTCACTAAACTGAATTACTATCATTTAGTTGAAAGAAATATTTGTAACTGTAATGAAAATGAAAAATTGTAAGTAGATAAGTGTAAAATAAGTCATAAAATCACCAGCCACAGAACAGAAATCACATCTGAGTGGGAGGCAAAGACTGCCCGAGTCTCCAATCAGGGGGTCGGGAGCAGACTCGGGGTCACCCGGCCCACCCACCTGACTACTGACGGGACTCAACACCTTCGACCCCGCAGCAGGGTCCCGGCCAGCCTGAGGGCATCACCCACTGCCTGTTGGAAACTCGCTGCTCCAGGCCGCTGCCCGGGGGTCCGGAACCAGGGCCACGCTGTCTCCAGAGCCGGGCACACGCCATATCCGCAGAGAAAGCCCCATTTTGCCGTTCCTCCTCGTTCCCTTGGGACGGGCGCTGAGTGCTAACCACGGGGCCAGCTCCGTGCTAGGCCGCGCGGACCCCGGCGGGAGGACGACCAAACCCCAGCCCGGCTGAAAGCTGACTCGCTGAGCCTCTGCGCCTACCGGCCCGAGACCCACGCAGGCAGGCCGCTCCTTCCAGGAGCCACCGCTGCAGCACACCGTGCGACGGGTACCTCCCGAAGTGCCCAGGACAGAGTCTCTCGCTGCTACAGAAGGGCCTAGATTTCTCGCTGGAAGATCCAGTCCACGCTGCGGCTCACAGAAGCACGGCTTGGGGGCAAGACCTGTGTGGCCACCTCCCCTCGTCAGGGGGAACTGCCGGCAAGGCACTGCCGAAACGTGAGGAGAGTCGCTTCCTGAGGTCTCTGCTTCAGAACGCAACGCCCCGCGAGGATGCCGGCGACAGGGTCTGTCACCGCAGCGGGTGACCCCGAACCCGGCTGACCCCGCCCCCGCTGCCCAGAGTCCCAACCCTGGGCTCGATCAGGGCCTCGGGTTCTAAGAGCCACTGCCACGGGAGCCGCTGCGGAGGTTTTTTTTTAAATGCTTTTGTTAAACTATTTTGAGATGTGTTGGGTGAAAAGCGACGCAGAAGTCACGGGGGCGCTCCTAGCGAAGCTCCTCCTGCGGGAACGCCAGTCCTCGGACGATGCCTGAGAAGGAAGTCCGGAACGTCCCCGTCCTCTGCTGGGCAGGGCTACCTCGGGGCGGCAGTGACGAGCACTGCCGTCCTCCCGCCTCGCCTGCTGCCCCCACACGGCCACCGGCCACGACGGCAAGCCGCCAGGGCGCTCAGGAGGCCGGCGGAGGGGGGAGGCGACACGGCTCCTCGCGGCCCGACCCGGCACGGCCCTGCTGCTCTGGGAAGCGCTCCCCTGCAGGGTGTGCCCGCGCCGGGCCCGCGGTCGCCGCGCCGAGGGGGGACGTGGACGGCGCCGGGCCCGCTCCCCCGCGAGCCCCCCGGCGCGCGCCCCTCGGGGACCCTGGACGCAGCGTACCTGAAGCGCCGTACGAGGACGAGGACGGCGTCCTCCTGGAGAAGCTCTTGACGGCCAGACTCTGGCCGCGCTGCTTCCGCCGCCAGGCTGTCCGGCATTTGGAGTCGATGCTCTGCTTGATCCGGTACCAGTCGGACTCGGTGATCCCGAACTTGTAGAAGAGGTGGCCTGGAAGCACAGAACCCGCACTCAGGCCGCCCCCCGTCCCGGCCGCGCGCCAGCGACAGGAGCGCGCCGCCCCCGGGGGCTGAGGGCCCCGCCGGCAGGTGCGCCCGCGCCATTCCGGACTCACCGAGGCGACCCGGCTGGGCGCGGGGCACCCACAGGCCTCTGGGACGCCCACGCCCGACTCCGCCCACTCACACTTCACACCAGGCGCGCGAGGGCCTCAACGGCGAGATCACAATCGAGGCCCACGACTCTGCCGGATCTGCGTCCCCCAGCACCAGCGCGCCTCGTCCGGTGCCCCCGTGCCCGCAGCTGCCCCCATTCTCCCCGGTCCTGGCTCAGACTCCACCTCAGCGGCCCTGCCCTTAACCGGCCAGTCGGACCCAGAGTCCCTCCCATGAAACGTGCCCATGATCCACCTGCAGACACTCTTCCCCGCTGCCCGAGTGTGCGGCCGGCTTCTGTGACTCGCCGCGCCCCTCCCTCTGCGCCTCGGTCGGGATCAAAACTCCGACCAGCTCGTCATCCTCTATTCCCGAGAGACCTGCACACCCCAGGGAATGGCCTCCCCTCCCCAACCCCCCGCTGGCTGCAGGTACACACAGCCCTGCCGTGGTTCGTCCGGGACCCTGCGGAACATCTTACCGATGCCCACGCGTGTCACCCACACGCACTCTCAGAACGTGGCTGAAGGCCACCAGAGTCCTCCCTCACCCACAAGGAGACTGGCGATCGGGCAGGCCACGGAGGAGCAGGTGGCAGACAGAGACCCCCAGTCTCGAGTGACCTCTTCCCTGCCGAGGCCGCAGGAAGTCAGTCACCGTGGGAACCACAAGAAGCGCTCCTCCACTAGACGGCCCCTTCTCGAACAGCTCGTGGAAATCACGGGTTCACAGGAAGATGAATGGATGAAATCTGAAAACTTGCATAATAAAAAGATGGAGCCCAACAACTTCCTGTTTTGACTGCCAGGAGGGCGGTGTTCATGCGTCTGCTGAGAGTTTAACCAATGCCTGATCCCTAAAACCAGCCCCCATCGAGACCACCAGACGGAAACCACCGTTTTCCTAAACTCACAGAAGTATCAAAAATTTCTTCCCTCTTGGAAAGATACGTCTTAACTTCATGAGCATGTGCATAAGACCTCTGTGACTCTAAATATAATGACAACCAAAATTTCTGTCATCTCGATAAAAAGGCATTGGGTTGAGGAGAGAGAGGATTTACAAGATCAGAAAGAAGAAGAATGCAAGGTAATTCCAGCGGGGTTTTGCAACCCTCAGGCACAGAAAGAAATACACAAACGAGGTGGCAACTCCTTGATCTCTGATGTTCCAGTCACGTCTAGAAGAACCACAAATCATCCATCATGTTTACCGAGTGGTTGCCACGTGCCACGCAAATGGCTTTAAGTCCAAGGGGCTGACTCAGAAGGTTCTGGGCTGGCTGCCAACTTTGGTGACAGGCGGGCCCCACTGCCGCCCGCAGTCACGGAGGAGCCAAGGACAGCGGTGCTGAGAGGGGAGACAGCAACCTCGCGCCATCGGGACGCCCTCCCGGGGACGCACTCGGTCAGGAGCACCCTAAATAAACCGCATCCTCCCGTCCCCACACCACCCCGCTCAGGGAGAGACCTCCTGAATGCTGCCAGGGATTAATGGCCTCGCACAAAATTTTAAAAACTTGGTAATGGAAATAAATGTATACAACACGTATGGGTACATAACATTAATATTTAAATTCCACTGTGTAAAAACCAATTTGCCAGTTCAAAACCTGGCTTACACCCGTTGAAAACAACCAAAAAAACACACATTCATATAGTGACACAGAATCCACTCTTAAATTCTCCTGGAGACCTCATCACCAACTCCTTCCAACAGCGAGCCTGGGCGGCACCCACCCTGCCGGCTGCCAGGAACGCTGGCAGGTCAGCAGCGCAGCCGTCTCCCCGCAGAGAGAGCCAGGCGCGGGGAGGAAGGTGCGCCCTGAGGTGCCCGCGATTCAGGCTTCGGCTCTGCCCTCGGGGGCTCCCGGAGGCGCTGAGGTGCAGCCTCAGACCACTCTGTGCTGCCTGAAAACGCTTCTTTCTCCAATCTTCCCGAAAGCACACCTGTCTTTTCTGCCAGCATTGAGCAACCACAGTGGAATGAACGGTGGAGGGGACCGCGGAAAACCAGTGACCAGAGGTTACTTCGAGGGGAGCCTGGGTAGCTCAGGTGGTTAAGTGTCGAGTCTTGGTTTCAGCTCAGGTCATGATCTCATGATTTGTGAGACAGAGCCCCGTGTCGGGCTCTGGGCTGACAGTTTGGAGCCTGCCTGGGATTCTCTCTCTCTCTCTCTCTCTCTCTCTCCCTCCCTCTCTCTACCCCTCCCTGGTGGGGGCGCTCTCTCTCCCCCCCCCCCACCGTCCCCATAAATAAGTATCTTTCACATGTGATGGTCACCAGAGAACAGCACAAAATTAGAATGTCAACACACTAGCTTTGGTGCCTACAGAACTGTCACGAGGGAGAAGAGAAGTTAACATCCAGAACTCCTGGCACCCACCTGGGTGGAGGAGAAAGGGCCACCTAACCCCCAAGAGCACCTCCCCCGCCCTATGCAGCACCCGAGTCCCCACCCAGGGACGCGCAGGAGACCCTGGGCAAAGATGAGCAGGAGCCCTGTGCAGGAGATGCGTGGCCGCCTCCGGGCAGCTCCCAGGGCCTGGCCCGCCACACGGGGTCCCCAGGCAGCTCCGGGTTTAACCTGCCCTGGCAGGCGAGCCACTTGTCCCCTCACCATGTTGGGGGAGAGTGCTCAGAAGGCAAGCCCTCTCGGCCACCCTCAAAAAGACAATCCCCTGAGCCTGCTTCCTCCGCTTCCCTGACAAGCCGTCTGGCCGCCCCCACCCACCCCTCCGCAAAAATCTGAACCTCCGTCGCCACGAAGTGCCTTCCCACGTCCCGGAACGCCCATCCTGACACTGGTGGTTCGAATCATAAAACCACACTCCAGCTCTCCAGCAGCGAGCCCCGCAGAGGGGCTGAGGCGCACCGTGGGAAAAAGAAACAGAGCTGGTGATCTCACGTCCTCAGTGGGTGGCATAGGGCTTATCAGCCACAGAGGAATGAAAACCACTATCACTGCTAATGTAACCTCAAGTTCAAGGGGGAAAGAACAGAACACTGAGCGCCAGAAATTTATTTCTTAAAATTAGTCTTGACTTGACAGTGACTGACCTAGAAAAACCACAGAAATCTTTAGTCCCTGAGTGAGGAGGACTGGCCGATGGGCCTCCCAACACACTCTCTGAGCCCGGTGTCCAGGCTTCAGAGCCAGGTGAGCCCCGCTCCCCAAGCGGTGATGGCCCCGACTGAGGAGGAGCAGGAAAGACAGCCTGAGGGCCCCCCACCGAAGCCCTGTGTCCGGGCGACCTGTGAGCAAGGGCCCCAACTGCTCACCTCGCCTGTGCTCAGCCCACCCGCCTCCCAGCTCTGCACTCACGCTGGCGCCTCGGCATTACCAAACACACGTGCTGCGCAGCCCCAAGAGGCTGTGTAGGCACCACATTTGATTACCAAGTTCCAAGGAACCCAAGCCCTACGCACTGCAAAGCGTCCCCCGAAATCCACGTCTTTCCCGGAACCTCAGAGCGTGACCTCCCTTGGAAACGAGGTCGTCAGGGGGGCGATTAGCATGTACAGTGTGCTCCAATGCCACAGAACTGGCGCCCCGGCCAGGAGAAGAGACGAGCGCGGCCACACCGAGGCCACGGGCAGTGGCAGGAGTTGTGCTGTCCCGGTCTGCCAGCCGGCGCCAGAACCTCAGGCTCACGGCCTCAGAGAGCGACCCCCTGCAGCTCCGAGCCCCCAGGGCACGGGCGCCTCACAGAGCACCGGGGGAGCACCCCTAAGCTCATGCGGGGGAGGGGAGCTTCTGCGTCACGGCCGCGCTGTCACGAAATACCACCTTCCCTGGGCGCAGCTGCTGGGCCAGAAGAAGGGGACGGCCCGTCCTCCGTGAACACGGGACTCTGGCGTGTGCCAAGTGGAGTCCAGACCGCTTCCCGAAAGGGTTGGGGGCCCCGTGAGGACCGCCCCTCCGCGCCAGCGGGCTTCGCCGACGCCGTCAGAGGCCCGCGCCTGTCCATCTGACCCGCGCTCTCACGGCGTTCCTAGCGACTCCCAGGGACGAGCACCGAGCTCCACCGCACGGCGCACGGCGCACGGCCCGGGCAGAGGAGTAGCGACCCGCTGGAGGAACCCTAAGAACCCAAGCCATATTCACAATTCGAGGGGAAAAAGGCGATTGCTTGCGTTCTTAGCTGAGAAGAACTCTCTCGTGAAAACGTTCCAAGTGTTTACAGCTATAGTAACACGCCCCTTGTGCGCAGAACACACTAACTAGGCTACCCAAATCTGGGGGGGCCACCAGTCCTTGGGAGCCCTAAATAAGCTGTACCCTCAAAAGCATGTGTTTCTCATGGAGTATTTTATATTTTACGTGCTACTTCTCTCTCGAAAACCTGCATTCCCTCATTAGAAAGGCAGTACTCGGAAACACAGCCTACGTAGGTTTCAGAATTCCTTTTCCCCAGAGAAAGGAAGGGAAGAAAACATTTCTGTTGGCAAACGAAAAGGGGGAATTTAAATGAGAACCCTCCCCGTGACGACTGGCCTTGGCGGCAGCAGGCTTCCCCATTCCGGAAGCCGAGAGCCAGGTTCCTGGGGGTGTGCAGGAGCCTGGACACAGAGGCGGACGCGGCCACTCGGGCTCGGCTGCCTGATCCACTTCTTCAGCTGCTGTGGTGTGGGTTTTGTGCACCAATTTAAACTGGCCCGAAGGAAGAAAAGGTCAACTACTACCCTTAACACCTCAAAACGACATTGAAAGGTCCACACTGAGGGCCCCTCACCCTGCGAACAGCTTCTGGCGGTAAGCCCAGGACGCGGCTGCGGGGAGAGGACATCGGCAGGGGCCTCCTGTGTGCCGGCGCTGCCCCGCCCCCTTGCAGGTGGCTGTCCGGGAACGAGCGAGGGGGCTCGAGGGACTGGCCCTGAGCCGTGCGGCCGCTACCTTCTGGGGGGCTTGGCTCGCCCGGCTGCCATGGGAGCATGTGGTGCCAGGGCCGGCGAGCACAGGGGGCCGCCCCAGCCTCCCCAGGGGACACACCCTGAACCTGCGGGACCGGGGGAAGCAGACCGCTCCCGTGCTGAGCCCCTGACATGCGGCACATGCCGGGCGAGATGCTCAGCTCGCGCCTCCTGACGCCCCCGAAGACAGCTCGGTTTCCAGACGGGGGAGGGCTCGCAGGAAGGCCCGACCCTCTCTCACGGAAGTAGAGCTGGCCTGTCTGTTCGATGTGGCACAGCCCCCCGCACCCCGCTGTCTCCCTGGGCACCAGCACATGGCCTCATCACCGAGCGCTTCTGCTTGGGGACCCCACTCCGCCCGGCTTCCCTGCCACCTCCACGGAACCTTCTCCAAACCTCTGCCTAACAACCTGCATGTCACGGCCTGTACGCGGGGCGCCCATACTCCTCGGACCGATGCTCCATGGCGCGCCTCAAAATGAGAGGCAACCACCCTCCAGCCTCAGGTCCTGGGAGCCCTGTCAACTCCCCTTGGAAAGAGCGACCCGTCACGCGGAGGCCATGGTGCCCACGCAGCCCGGGGCCGGGCCCAGGCCACGCACAGAGGCTCTCCATCAGGGCTTCCCTTCCGACTCCCGAACACGTTGGCAGGGCCGTGGCCATTTGCAGACACCTGGCCGCACGCTGGGCCATCGGGAATCGGGCACCGCTGCGCCCTCTTCTTCACAAACCTACAGCGCCGGGCGCCGTGTGGGTCACGGGGTCACACACCACCCCACAGCATCCCGTCAGCGCGTCCGCCTGAGTTCTCAGGCTGCCCGGGGACCGGAGCGGCACGGACACACTGGAGGGTCCCAGCTGGCATCAGGCTCCAGAGCAGGGGCTGGCAGATGCAGCAGCCCACTGCCCGCTGCCGACGAGTAACGTTCCCTTGGGCCACAGCCAGGCCCATTTGTTTGCGTTCTGTCTCCGACGGCCTCCAGGGCTGAGCGGTTTCCAGAGACCCTGTGGCCCCCAGACCCTGGCCCTCGGGAAAAGTCGGCCACCATCTGCGAACTGCTCTGTCTCCACCTCGGGGGCTGAGGTCAGCTGGTTTCATGAATGGTCCCCGGGGGAGCCTCAGGATCCATGACGGACACCCAAGTGGGTCAGATAGGAGGGGCAGAAAGCAGGGGGCCCAGAAATGGGACACCACGATGACGAGCCACTGTAGCGTAAGAGGGACCTGAGTTCTGTTTCTCGGCGACTGCCGGGAAGATCTACAGTCAAGAGGAAATGCTCGATTTTAATCTAAAATGTAAGAGAACATGTAAAAACGTACCTCTTACTTTTACACTAACTACGGAAAAAGTCTTTCTATTTCTCTCTGTCCCCAACAGAAGGCTCATGGATCAGTCAGAGAGTTTTCTGTGACAAAACAAGCTCCTTCCTGGTGGGACAGCACCCTTCCCTGGTGTGAGACAGTGAACTCCAGGACAGTGAGCAGCTGGAGGAGACTTAAGGTTGACATTCGAGCACAGTGACCCTCCGGAACCTCGGTCTCACATGTGGCTACCCGGCCTTTCTGTTAGAAGTCTCGTGTCTCGTGTCTTTCTGCTTCGTTTCATGTCTGTATCATAAGCCATGTCAGAGCCTCCCAGAGTCGGGCGGGCTCTGTGGAGCGGACAAGCCCAGGGGTGAGAGGCAAGCGGGTGCTGCCGAGAAGGACATGGGCCACCTGCACCCCTTAAATGTTCACCAACAGTATACAGGGGTCACTGGTTCCTGCAGGGGGCACTCTCCAAGGAGGAAAACCACACAGGCCGTGTGGATATCGGGACCGGTACTGGGAGATCCGCTGGCTACGGTCGGGAGGGCAGCCCGTAAACAGCCCTCTGGGAAAGGGAGGAGGCAGACAGCACCCTGCTCACGCCACAACGGGGAAGCCAGGGAAAGGCCGCGGTCAGCGGAGGATGGGGCAGGCTCTGGCTCTGCTCCTCTCCAGGCCTTGGGAACAGCCTGAGGACCAGTGAGGCCAGGGTCCGAAAGGCCCGTGTCCCCTACGTCCTTCCCACGGCAGGCACCAGCGATATTTACTGAAGGAGGTGCTCCGTGCGGAAGTTCCTCTCCCGGCCCCGAGACCAGTGCCGCGGCCAGCATCCCCCCCTCCCCCCCCCGGCCCAACAGCTGGGGTCCAGGCGCGGCCCCGAAATGCTACCCTGCGGACCCGCCCTCGGCCAGACCCTTCCCAGGAGCAGGCCCCGGCGGAGGCGAGCAGGGAGCAGGGTGCGCTTACACCGGATCCCGTAGATGGTGAGGGGGTCGAGCTGCTGCTTGCCGTGCTTGCCCTGGCCCGAGAGGTTGGACACGGCCTGCACCTCCCGGTGGAAGAGGTAGTCCAGCAGCGTCAGCGCCATCTTCTCGGCGGTGCGGCAGTTGGTGCTGATGTGCAGCATGTCGGACGGGATGATGGCGCAGCGCACGCGCATCTCGGGGTTGTTCTCGTCGCCCAGCCAGGTGCCGTTGGGGTAGTCCTCTGGGGGAGACAGGAGACGGCTCCGCGTGAGTTCTTGGAGCCAGAGCGCCCCGCCCTCAACCCGAACGCTCTCAACAAAGACCCTCCCCGGGGGCCGCTGGCGAACCGCTCTCCCGACCTCCAACGCGCGGCCGAGAGCACGGGGCCACCCCCCAGGTCACAAAGGAGAGTGGCGTGGACACCTACGTCTGATGAACAGAAACCAGTGCCTTGTTCCCAAAAGAGGCGCCTCAGTTTCCAGTGACCCATCTCGGAGAGACAGACTGCCACCTGGAAACACCGGCTGCCTTCCAGACAGGCTCCCACGGGGCTAGGCTCGCCTCGTGAGCTCGGGTGACAGCACGCGGAACGCAGAGCGCCGCACACCGTCAGCTGGTGGCAGCTGGGGAGACAGTGCTGCCCACAGTCCGTGCGAGTCTGGTGACAGAAGGCCCCCGCAGTGCCAGCCGAGGGTGCCGCCCAGGCCCCACACCGGGGCCTCCATGTCTGGAGGAGGGGACGCCAAACAAGTCCCAGCCTCAAACCGATTCCCTCCACAACTGGCGCACAGTAGAGTTTCACTAACGACTTCTAAAAACCGTTTGTTTCCAGTTTGCTGGCATCCGGAAGGGCAGCAAACAAGAGTGGTCTCATGAGTGTTAGCGTCAGGGGTCGGGAGGGGGGCTCCCTCGGCTTCCAGGAGCGGGACAGCCATCCGGAGCGTGTCTGCCTCTGGGGCGCCGAGAGTCCACGCACAGCCCTGCAGCCACGTGGAAGCCAGGCACGTGAGGCGTCCTACTGGAGACGGAGGACTCGCTGCCCCGCGCTGCTGAGGAGGCAGCCGGCCAGCTCGGCTGCACGAGGGACTCCAGGGCTCCGCAGACCGGCCGTCCTCTCCCCCTCACTGCGGAGCCCTGTCCCGCTCTGTGGACCTCTCCCAGCCGCCCCTGCTCCCTCCCCGCCTCTGACCTCCCAGCGGTGAACTTCCAAGTCTATCAATGGAAAGCACCTTCTTCAGACCTCCTATTCAGAGCACCGTGACCTTTGTCCTCTCCTCAGGGAAACTTCATTCCCTGCCACACACGCTTTCCTTAACCCTGAAAAATGTACCATTTGTGATCTTAAAATCTCCGAGGTTCTGTTTACACATGCAAAGCCCCAAGTGTGGCCGGACTGCAGGAGCAGGCTCGTGGGAGGAGCTGCGGGCCTCTGGGACCTGGGTACCCAAGGGGCTGCGCGCCCTGCTGACACTTGACCTCTGACTCCAGCAGACCAGACACCCTTGAACATGAACATGCCGGGAAACAGGCACCGCTGCTTCAAGCCACCTCTGGACTGGGACGATCACGCCCAGCTAGCTACCCTGTCCAGCTGCCTAGCTAGTCTGGTCTCTGGCCATTTCCCACGGGAGAGAGCTCTGGGAGGAAGGGCTCCGGGAACAGCAGATGGCAGCGCTCCTGGCCTCCTGTGCAAGCAATTCGTCTTCGCCTCTGCAAACTGAAAATCGTTAACGCGCCCCAGACTTGGGCTTTCTCAAAGGTGGTGTGAAATGCAAACACCCAGAGCTCAGTGCTCATGTGGGGGAAGGCCGGCCACCGCAATGATGGGGAGACTGGCACGCGGCGCGTGGAGGGGGGGGGGGCGGCGAGCTCCCCCTCCCGTGGGAAGGAGAACCCGCTGCCGGCGGTGTGCCGGCTGCGGGCCGTGCTCTCTCTGGGCTACGGGGAGGACGCCGGGGGGCAGAGACCAGGCTCTCAGCCAGCCCGGCTTCCCAGCCAGCCCCTTTGCTCAACCACGGAGTCCTGCCAGTCGTCACGGGAGTGACCTGTACGCGTGCGAAAGGGCGCCGTGACCGTCGAGCGAACGTCAGCTCAAAGGAGCCTCCACCTCTGGCAGAAGGAAGCTCCACTTGTGATCAGAAGAGTTTGGAAGGCTGACAGCTGTCCAGACCAGCTCTTCCGACGCGGACACAGAAGCTAGCCGAGGTGTGAGAGAGAGCCCCCGTGTAAACAGGCCACCGTGGGAAGGCAGGCGCGTGAGCAGGGAGAGCCGAAACCTCCCTGCGGGAGCCTGGATCCAAGAGGGACACCGGCTTCCCGTCAAGTGGCCGTGAGTCATGCCGCAGCCCGCAGCCATGGTCGTCACTGCTCCAAGATTTCGCACGAGCTTTACTCTGAAACGTCCCGATGTTTACATACCGACCTCCCCAAACGGAAGACGTCCCCACGAAGGGCAGCCAGCCCTGCCTTGCTTTGCCAAAGAACTGGAGCAGAGCAAGCGGAGAGCCCGTCTGTGACTCATGCATCCGCCCCGCCCCTTCGCAGGGAGCCCCTCCCAGCTGAGCTCCCGAATCAGGTGCGCGCCGGCACCAGGCGAGGCTCGGCAACCCTGCCAAGACGCCCGCGTCGCCACCGGGGGCCGACCGGCGGCTGAGGCCAGGCTCCTGGCTTTAGCTAAGGGCAGAAAACGAATCGCAAATCTGCTATCTGGAAGTGAGAATAAGAAATGAGTAAGCGGGGCCGTTCCTCGGAACCCGCAGTGGCTCACAGGTGGAGAGGGGCCCGTGAGCCCAGGCTCGGTAGAGGCACGCTTCCCAACGCTGCCCCGCCACTCCCGCGCGCGCTCTGGGCACAGACGCAGAGGGTGGGCACGGGACGGGACTCGTGGGGCTGTCTCGAGTCACATCTGACATGTCATCGAAGCTCAAACTCCTGGGGTATTTACCAACCACAGGTCTGTACCGGGCAACTGCACAGCCGACCCGGGGTCTAACGGCCAGGATCGAGACCCTCGGTGAACCCAGTGGGGATTACACCAGAGAGAGGACTTCCCTCCACCTGCAGCGGACAAGACGCAAAGCAAGTAGGGAAAGGAGCGGGGAGGACAGAGATGGGGGAGTGACCCCATGTTGCTGAGAACTGACAGATAGGGGACGTCAGGGGTGGGGAGGGTGACAGAAGGACCCGTCTGGCCACTGGCAGAGCTACTCAGCAGTCCAAGAACAAGCCTCAGTATAGGACCTACGGTGTTGAAACCTTTTGGGGTACCCAGGGGGCTCAGCCAGTTAAGCATCCAACGTGATTTCGGCTCAGGTCACAATCCAATGGTCTGTGAGTTCAAGCCTGATATTGGGCTGTGCACTGACAATGCAGAGCCTGCTTGGGGTTCTCTCTCTCTCCCTCGCTCTGTTCTTCACTGGCTTGTGCTCTCTCTCTCTCTCTCTCAAAACAAATAAACTTAAAAAACAGAAACCGTTCATGCCGCAAGCCCTTGCTGCTGACTTAACCGCGAAGACCATCAAGCCCACAGTGGTGTCTAGGGACTCGGAGCATTTCTGCACCTAAGTGTTTGAACAGGAGGCGCCCTGTGAGCCCACAGGGAAGGGCGGCAGCATCGTGAGCCATGAGGGGTACAGAGCCATGCTGCGCCTGCCTTCCAGACCCCCATGGACACCGCAGGTGGACTGGCACGAGGCCTTAAGTGCCAACGCGGCCCAAGATCGCGGCAGCCTTTCTCGGGAATGAGTAAGGTAGAACTGTGCCGAGCAAACGCCCCACGCTGACGTAATACGGCCAAAGCAGTGTAAAGGCTGGACGGGAGCCCAGTGTTGTCTTCCAAACAGTGACCGACATGCTGTCAAGCTGATACCGAGACCACGAGCCTGGAATGCACAGGACATAAGCCGGTCAAGGAGGGCAGCTCGGGTCTCTGCAAACGCCCGCTGAACCGCGGCACTTACTCCAGCCCTGAAGACCAGCTTCCTTCCACGGCGCCCTGCATACCCAGCCCGCCCCTCGGTCCCCACCTCCAGGAAGTGTCCTGAGGCCTCCCACTGGCACCACAGCCCCATGAATCAGAAGCCCCTTAGCAGGGGGCCTCTACACCCATCCGCCTGTGCCAGGAGCACCTCACCTGGTCCAAACCCTGTGCTCTGGCCCTGGTGCCAAGAGAAAAGACCATCCTTCCAAACGGCACCAACCGGACAGCCTCATGGTTCCGGAACAACAAAGAAATACACGAGCAAAGTGACACTGTGACCAATGTGTAAATGCCAGTATTTTTAAAGAGATTCCAACTATCTGAAGGCAAAATATGATGCTAAATGAGTGAACAACTTTACACATGAAAGTTAAGCCTCATTTTGTCCATGTCAAACACGATTAAGCGTCTGTAAGGCTAACTCATCGACAGTAAGTCTGTCCTCAGCAGCTGGTCTCTGCTAAGAGTGCCACAGAGGAGACATCGAAGGGCACGTCCTCGGCCAAGGACGCCAATACCAGCAGGAGAACTGTGACGCGCGGAGAACAGGCAGGGTGGACTCGGGGGGCGGTCTCCTCACCAGGCCCTCACGGGAAGCTGGCTTCCATGTCCAGCCCTGCTGACACCTGGCCATCGGCAAAAACACCTGCCCTCCATGCCAAGCACATGGGCTTCTGGAAATGTTACCAAAATATTCCGGAGGATGAAAGATGTCAGTTTAAATTCCTCTGGAACACGGTATGGAGGTTCCTCAAACAATTAAAAATAGACCTACCCTACAATCCAGCAATTGCACGACTAAGTATTTACCCAAGGGATACAGGCGTGCCGTTTCGAAGGGACACTTACACCCCAATGTTTACAGCAGCGCCATCGACAACAGCCAAAGTACGGAAAGAGCCCAAAGGTCTATTGACGGATAAACAACAAAAAAAAGATGTGGTGTGTGTACGTATGTGCACGTATACATATACATATGCATGCGTGTGTACGTATGTGTGTGTGTACACACACACACACACACACACACACACACACACACACACACACACACTGGAGTATTACTCGGCAATCAAAAAGAATGAAATCTTGGTATTTGCAACTACGTGGATGGAACCAGAGGGTATCATGCTAAGCGAAATTAGTCAGAGAAAGACAAATATCATACGACTTCACTCATGAGGAATTTAAGATACGAAACAGATAAACCTAAGGGAAAGGAAGCAAAAATAATAGAAAAAGAGAGGGGGACAAAACATAAGAGACTCTTAAATATGGAGAACAAACAGAGGGTTCCTGGAGGGGTTGTGGGAGGGGGGACGGGCTAAATGGGTAAGGGACATTAAGGAATCTACTCCTGAATCACTGTCGCGCTATACACTAACTTGGATGTAAATTTTAAAAATAATTAATTTTTAAAAACTAAGAATTTTTTTAAAACCATAAAAAATTAAAGATCCATTATACAAAGAATATTATTAAACTTTGGCATTCAAACAAAAATCTTATAGTAAGATTTCTTATTTCAAGAAATGATGCTACCCCCCCCAAAAGTAAATTCCTCTAAAAAATGAATCTCCCTTAACCCCCCGCCCTCCTGTCACTCCTGAAAATAATAATTTAAATGTCTTGCATAACACAGGAAATTATGCAGATATTTTATTCCAATCAAATATCTCAAAAATTTTTAGAAGGCATTTTATGACCTATTTATAAACTATCCACCCCTAACTTCACCAGTCACCCTGTGAGTCCCAGGAGTGTGGTCTCTAGAGCAAGAAGTCAAGCCCGGTGGACAGAAACTACAGCCCGAGTCATGCTGCCCGACACAGAGATGAGAAATCGCTGCCACGGAAGCAGGGGACCCGCCCCAAGGGAGAGAGAGGACCCCGGGGCTCCGCCATCACCATCTGTGGTCGTCTGGGCGATGAGCCCCTCGGTGACCCCCGGCGAGAAGAGAGGGCGCCGGAGCCCCTCCGGGCCCTGACCGGCTGGCTCCGTTCCACTCCCCATGGAGATACTCAGCCCCACCCCGCTTCCCACCTGGGCGCAAGAACCCAGTCTGGACCCAGCTTCTCGCCAGGACGACGAGTCAGGTCCTTCCAATGGAAAACAGGATGAAGCAACCCTTCACAGAAATAGTTGAGAAATTCACCTGTTGACAACTCATAAACGACACAGTTTACCCAAACAGCCTGGTCAGTTTGGCCACTGAAACAACAGAAAGATTCTACTGGCTTTATTTAAAAACTAGATTATAAGAAAAAGAAACTTGCCTTCTATTCCAATCATTTAAATCCTCGGTGAAACGAGCTGGCACTTCCGCAAAGTCTAACATGATGAAAACCTCTGAGCAGTAACCTGAATTTTACCATTACAACACTGGGCACAAATACTTGTGAGGCTCTGCCTCAGCCCCAGGGAGGTGGCCAGGAGAAAGCACCAAGCTGCGAGCGGCCACCGCGCTCTCGTGATCGTCCAGGTTAAACGGAGAAGGGGCCGCCTGGTGTCACGCTCCTCCCTCTCGATACTCGCCGGCACACGTGCGCACAGACGCACCCCAGACCACGACGTGGGCTCCCTCCGGTGACGGCAGTGAGCCTTGCCGAACTCACTGCAAGCCCAGGGCCCGGGCCCGAACACATCCCTCTTCCCAGATGGCAGCGACCCAGCACCCACCACGTGCCGGGACTTGGCTGCCCGACTGCGACCCGGGCTCTCTGCCGAGCGCATCACGACACACACCTGCGCGTGTCCTCAAAGTAGCAGGGGGTACAGCCTATCTAGCCGGTTACCGGCCACTCCAAATGCCATCTCCCTCCAACCAAGCCTAACTCACCACCTCAACTCTTTCCAAAGACGACGTGGTTCTGCCCATGGTGCCCCGCCTGCCAGCCATGAAAAACGTCTCAGTCGTGGTATCGCATGTGTCTGCAGCACCGACGAAGGGAAGGACGAGGGAGCCGGTGCGCACCCCCTGTGAACGCACCGCCGGGGCAGGCTGTGGGTCCTGGCGATGCTCCCAGAGGCCCCGCACCCTCGGGGGGCTGCCTGCCACCACGGGTGTCCACTGGCTACGACTGAGAAGGCAGGTAATCAACTCTCCGTCGTCATGAGAGGTGACGCTACCCCAAGGACAGGGAACAAACAGAAGAAGGCAACACTCCGTGACTCACAGGGGGTTCCAGGGCTTCTCAGAGACACGGGACGCGGCGCCAGGTCCGCAGCAAACCTCACGTCAGCCTCGTTCAAAGTCAGCCTCCGCCATCTCCGGGCAAGTCTTCAGGGAACAGACTGGTGGTCGCGACTGGACTCAGGCCGTATTTTCCATCTAGACCAAAACTTAACTCCCACCCGGCTTGTGTAAAGGGCTGCGAAACTTTATGGATTTCGAAAGCAACATACTGCGTAGGGCGGAAGACACGGCTCCAAACAGGAGTGCATTAGCGCAGATGCTCAGAAGCCTCTGGGCCTAACGTTCCTCGGGGTGAAGCTGTGCAGAACTCAACAGGGCAAGCTCTCACAGCCAGAGCCCGGCAGTTTCCAGGCTGCACCACTGCACACAGACGTCACGGCTCAAGTGTTTCCATGGCCAGGACTGGACGGACTGGACCACACTTGAGGCGGAGGGTAAGAGTCCCACGCGCAGCACAGGGAACCCCTGACTGTCGCAGCACCTACACTTACCTCTCCCACGAAAAACCACACGCCAGGCAGGATATTCCAGGATCCTAGAGCCTACTTTTATTTACGTAAAAATAAAGCTACACTTGTCACAACATGTCAGCTCCGGCCGTCACAGCGTGTCAACAGCTCTGGCCATCTGTTAACTTCTTTTAACGTCGCATATAGATATTTCAAAGGATTTTCCGTCCCCGCCATGTACCGGTGGACATTTCACGAACACGTGGAGTGAGAAGAGGGGCCAGAAAGATCAAAGTGAAGGGAGAGGCACGGCTAGCCCCGACTTGCGGGACTGACTGCGCACCGAGGGGCCGGCCGTGGGTGCCAGGCGGTCCCCAACAGGCCGTCCTTCCTGCAAAGCCAGGGGCTTTATAACCGCGTGAAACAGAAGTGGAGGATTTTCGAAGCCATAAAACTGACATCACAAACTACTAACTAGAGATTTCAACTAGAAATGGTACATTCTATAGTTTTCTTCCAAAATGCTTTTATGGAGGGGACGATGTTTGCAGTGGTGACCTGTGCCCTCAGAGCTAAAGAGCGGCACTGTCCCACCACTGAGAGAGTGACAATGTGTCGTGAAGCACAGAAAACGCACACCCAAGCAGAAGCCCGGAATGCTTCTGCAAATCTAAAAAGGACCGATTAGAAGCAGTTGCCCAGAAGCCTCTGAGCATCTGCCCTAATGCACCCTGGGCTCCAAAGTGACAGGACCACGCTGCTGTCCAGTTCTGCGCTCAGAGGCTATGGGGCCTGGCCAGAGTCTCAGAAGCCACATCGGGAAGAGTGTGGGATCAGCGATGCCACACGGACCGCGAGGTATTGGTGAGATTATTTCCAAAATGGTTTTATCCACATCCAGGCAATCACCCGACTGCCATTCCCAGCTCTAACTTCACCTCCGGGCTTTGGTCACCTGAGCACCAACCCCTCAGAGCCTCCAGGAGCCCGGCGCTCACACCTCTCCTGTGGCCCTCACTGCCCGGCACACCCGACTCATCGCGTCCCCCTCCTGAGCCAGACACTTCCGAGAGGAAACACCATCAGCCTCGGGAGTGAGGGAAAGCCCAGTAAGAAGGGCTGCTGCTTTTAAAACGAACTGATGAGGTGCGGCTTTCTCCATGCTGCCGTGTGGAGCGAGGGCGGGGAGGACAGGGCGGCCCGGCCCGCGAGCTCCGGCCAAGCTCACGGACAGCGGTCCCAGGCACGAACTGACCACGGCTTTCCGAGACGTGCCCCGCCAGGCCAGCTCACTCCCAACACTTACAACTTGGCACCGATTTCTAAATCCTTACGAATCCAGGTGCCTCAATCTGACGGTGCCCCTTATTCACGTGTGTCACCTCAAATGAGCGCGGAGAACACTCTCGCCTCCGACCGACCTAAAAGAACTGACGAGGGGCGCCTGGGGGGCTCAGTCAGTTAAGTGTCCGACTTCGGCTCAGGTCACGATCTCACGGTTCGTGGGTTCGAGCCCCGCATTGGGCTCTGGGCTGACAGCTCGGAGCCTGGAGCCTGCTTCAGATTCTGTCTGCCTCTCTCTCTGTCTCTCCCTGGCTCGCTCTCTGTCTCTCTCTCCCTCTCTCTCAAAAATAAAGAAACATAAGCATTAAAAAAAAAACAAAAAGGAACTGACGACCGGCCCAACATTCTGGCATGAGACAGTTAACTCTGCACCCGCTGCCCAAGCACCGTGCTTATTCGGGGGGGGGGGGGGGGTGACATCTGTAAGCTATAAACAGACCCACGATTTCGGGCTTTTAAAGAGGCGATCGAGGCGGGTGGAGTTACACGCAGGGGACTGCGGAGAACGGAAAGGCAAATGGTCTTCGGCCCTGGGGCCGCCGTGAGCACATCACAGAAAGCACATGGGCGCACCGCCGACTGAGCGACGAGGCCGCTGACTCAGCCCAGGCTGCCCCACTTCGCACGAGTCATCACGAGCTCAACCACGACTACGGCAGAGACCTAGGACGCCTCGGTCCTGTGCCACAAAGGAGTGGGAACCGCCGGGCGCAGACAGGGCGTCTCCGGTCAGCGTCACCCGCTGCCGGTTCCGGAACGCAGGGAGGGCTGCGGAGACGAACCCCCCTGCGCGGCGCGGCCGCTCGGCCCTGGTCTGCCGCGCTCAAGGACACGGCGGCGTTCTCACGGCGCTCGGTCCGCCTCGGCCTCGCAGTGCTCGAGCACCGACTGTCTGCAATCCCACTCCTCTTGGGAGCCATTTATGATCGCCAATGAGATGGTTCTTAGTGTTAAGACATCATAAAGAATTTGTTTTAAAAAAGTATCTGTAAAATAAGTTATGTAAATAGAGTCTCGAGAAATGGTTTGGCTACACTTCCTTCTTCGCAAACGCAGGCTGACGTTCCGCGAACGCGGCTACCTGTCTCAGGCCTGTTGCGTGGCCCCAGCGCCACCGCCTTTCTGTCGCTGTGACTGACCGCCTCTCCCAAGTCAGCGGCGTCTGCCAGATGTTACCCTGCTGTCCCCCGCCGAGTACACCACAGAGGTTCACCACACGAGTCATGTTACTGACTGGGCTTCGGAACATTCACGAGGCCGATTTCTGACAAAAATTCAATCATAACTCAAGTACAATCCCTCCCCATTAAAAATGAGTACCCAACATAGGTAGGATTACTCAAGGTTTTTTAAGAATTCTCAAAGGCAGAGAAGTTAAACTCTATTAAGAAATCACTAAAGCTGGGACACTCGGGTGGCTGGCTTGGTGGGTTGAGTGTCCCACTTCAGCTCAGGTCATAATCTCGTGGTTCATGGGTTCGAGCCCCACATCGGGCTCTGTGCTGACAGCTCAGAGCCTGGAGCCTGCTTCGGATGCTGTGTCTCCCCCTCTCTCTGCTCCTTCTCTGCGCGCACTCTGTATTTCTCTCTCTCTCAGAAAAAAAAAATAAACATTAAAAAATTAAAAACAAATCCATAAATCTCTTCATTAACTTTAACACATGCAATTTTTGGTCCTGTTTTAGCTGCTCTGTTTCTCTGACTCGGCCGGCTTGATCTCTGAGCGGCGGTCCCCCCGTGCTGTCAGCGCTCACCAGGGGCAGGAGCGGACTCTGAGCACGCCGCCCAGAGGAGGGAGGAGGAGGAGCCAGAGGGCGTTTGCTGCCCACCGCCCTCAACGGTCAGCGCTCCTCTCTGACTCTGAGGAAACCTGTGTCATGACCAACGGCCGACACAAAAACAAGGACAAAATGATACGACACCTTGCAGTGAACAACGGGACTCCAGATGTGATATAAAACGACATGTCAATTCATGCAAACCATTCGGAATTCTTAGCAAATAAACCATTTTGAACCCTGTGGTTTCTAAAACTGCAGGCACTTAAACACTTTTCTACAAAGACCAGAAGGGTCTGCGCACTTGCAGCTCCGGGCTGCCAGCAGGAGTGAAACGACCCCAGGAAAGCCGAGCCCACGGCCCACGGCGCTCTGCGTGTCAACAGTGCTGGTCTAACGTAGCCAGCTGACCAGATGCGCTCTCCAGCTCAGCGAGGTGTTCTAGCCGCGGGGAGCGCGGGGCAGGGCCAGCGCTGACACACCTCTCGGCGCACCCGTCCAGGTCCCAGACGTCGATCACGGAAGACGCCGCCGCCACTCGATAGTACATCCGACACGAGACACTAGCGGAGCAGCGCTTCCCTCCACAGCCACGTCCACGGCACTCACTCGAAGAGGACTCCGTCTGCCCCCGTGTCCGCCCACAGAGACCACCCCGGGCCGCGCAGCCTGGCCTCCACATGGCAGGTGAGCTGCTGGGGGGGACCCTCCCAAGGCCGTGGCAGTGCAACGAATGCGTCCCTGCACGTTCCCTCCCCGAGCACCGGCCAGACGGAATGGCCCCGAGTTACGACATCTTCCTTGACATGAAGGAAAATTCAGAATCAGAAAATTTCTCTTGTCTGCCCCAATCCTCTAACAACTGTCCATCAGTCATTCGTGAGGGAAACCACCTGCTGGAGAGTCATGCTTTCTACGAAGTGTATCAGCTCATAAAGAACTCCAACTCAGGTCAAAAGAAAATTTGTGTTTTTCCCACAGACATTTAGAAGCTCAGAACTGACTCCTTTTTCTGTGTTCATTCGCGTCACTCTGGAGTCTCCCCAGATGAAATCTATTTCACATTAATCGCATCACAGTGAAACACATAAAAAGATAAAATATTTTTTATCTACGATAACCCCAGAGACTCCCGGCATTATCGAGTGTTACGCTCCTTGGCTGGTGCACTTTCAACCAAACACACACTGGCCCTTAAGAGGCTGGCCAGGACTGTGTGGGTGCCCACCCGGAACCACCCGGACAGACAGGAAGAACAAGCAGGCTTCTCCGCGACCGCTGCAGACGCCATCTCCTCCACGGACGTTAAATGTCTGTTCGCTGACATCGGCGGACCTCTCTCTTCCTCAAACTTAACGTGTAAAAAAACTGACCCAGCGACTCCACTGCCGGGTACCCACCCGAGAGAAGCGAAACCACGCGTTCTCACAAACGCCTGTTCACAAACATCACGAAGAGTTCAAAAGCGGAAGCACCCCAAATGTCCATCCACGGACGAGCGAACAAACGCAATGTGGTCCGTCGCCACGACGCTGCGGGACCCAGCCACGGAAGGAACGGAGCGCTGAAACTTGCCACACCGTGGACCACACCCCAAGGCCCGCACGGGCGAAGTGCCTGCAGCACAAAATTCTAAAGACAGAAAGCGGATGGTGGCTGCCAGCGAGGCTGGGCAGCGACTGCCGTACGGCTTCCTTCCAGGGCGACGGAGAAGGCCTGGCATTAGACCGGGTGCTGGGGTACAAGTGTGTGAATGTATTTTAAAAACCACTGAATTGTATGCTTTAAAATAGTCAACTCTAGGGCACCTGGAAGGCTCAGACAGTTTAGCATCCAACTCTTGAGCTCAGCTCAGCTCACGATCTCACAGTTCGTGAGTTCGAGCCCCATGTTCATCTCTGGGCTGACAGCACAGAGCCTGCTTGGGATTCTCTCTACCTCTCCCCTGCTCATGCCCTGTCTCTCTCTTTCTCTCAAAATAAATTTAAAAATGTTATAAATAAATAAATACATCAAATCTATGGCAATTAAATTAGATCTGTTTTTTAATTAAAAAAATTATTTTAATGTTTATTTTTGAGAGAGACAGAGCATGAGCAGGGGAGGGGCAGAGAGAGAGGGAGACACAGAATCTGAACCAAGCTCCAGGCTCTGAGCTGTCAGCACAGGCCCCCCAGGTATCCCTGATCTCAATTTTGTAAAAGGCAGTCCCTAAACTCTATTTCTTTCTCTGCTCCTGCTCTGCTGTCCCAATCCTCACAATTTATGTCAGAGTTGAGCAAAACCTCGAGAAAAAACACTGTTTTCAATGTTTCAGGTATGGTAACCGGTCTCACGGAAAAATCTTTGCTCAGTAAATCTACATTAACGATTTAGGAAATCTACATTGCGTTTTTAGTCAAAATCAACAACTCAGACGTAAAACACAAAACCTCACAAGTTTACCAGCAAACAAAGCACAGGCTTTAGAGGTGGTAACGCTGCACTAAGCACGCCTGCACGCCTCCTCCTCCCACGCTGTGGGAAGCCACGTGGGAAACCCACATGAGCCCACGCAGGCAGGACCAAGTCCCCACGGGGCTGTGAGGGCTATGGCAGGAGAAGCAGGGGGACAGGACGCGGTGTGGGTCACACAGGCTCAGGTCCGGGCACCCGCCGAGCAGCTCCCTCTGCCTCTCGTGGGAGGTGGCACAGTCCCCCTCTGGGCACCTACATCTGGCCCCCAGCAGAGACGTGGCGAGACCTCGGTTCAAAGGCAGTGACCAGCTCCTGGTTACAGAAGCACAGCGGTGTGCCATCAGCAAGCCTCCAGGAACCGCCTGAGCGTGGGCGAGCGCGGGAGGGTCCTGGGCCCCAGCGGGGGAGGGCACCGTAAATCTGAGTTGATGATCACGTAGAAAAAGCCCACGGGATTTACTGAGACCTCAGGACACGAAATTCCCAGTTATTTCCACGGTCTTCTCCCACGTTTTAAAAACAGTAAACAGGTACAGATCTTCCTCGACGCAGGATGGGGCTATGTCCCAAAATACCTACCGTAAGTTTGGAAGCATTGTAAGTCAGAAGTGCACTTGGTGCCCCTAACCTACCAAGCCTCACGCCCTCGCCCGGCCCAGCTGGACTGAGCTCGCGGCACTCACAGCGGCCTCCCGCTGGGCGGATTCATCTCACACAGACCACGATGCGTGGAACCGCTCACGGAACACACGCACCAACTGCACCAACAGCACTGAAGGTGACAAAGCGGCTGTGTGGGTGCAGCACGGCTGTCGGGGCGCTGGCCATCGACCTCACGATCGTGGTGCCCCACGCCAGGAGGACGAGACTGCACACATGGCTAGCCCGGGAAAGATTCAAACTCCAATTTCGAAGCACGGTGTCCCCCGTGCGTGGACCGCGTGTGCACCGCCGTGAGGTCGGAAAACCATCAAGCGGGACTACGTTGTAAGGTAGGGACGGCGTCGCTTTCCTAAAAAGCAAAAAACACACAAAGGGAACAGAACAGAACGCTGTACCTACTGCCATTCGGGCAAGGGAAGGAAAGAGGCTCTGCAGGCGCACCTTCGGAGTTCAGGGTGATGAGGGTGACGTTGTTCCCAATGTTCTGGCTTCCCGACTGTCCGCAGTTGGAGACGGAGTCGCTGGCCTCAGACCCGCTCTCCCCGTCCTCGTTGTGACTGTCGTCCTGCCCCGGCACCTTCACCACAATGGTGTTCTGCCGTCTCCCGGGCACCGCGCTGAGCGGGAAACAAAAACACCAGCCAGGGTTGTGAGAGCAGCGCCAGCACCGAGCGGAGACCAGCACTGACGCTGCCGCGCGCGTCTCCCCGCCTCTCATCAGGGAACCTAACTGCACGAAGCGGCAGCCCACGGGTCTTCCCACACCGCTCTCTCTACCCAGGCTAACAGCAACCGAATCGCACGACATGGTCTGGGGTTGGAAGAAACGGTATGAGACGTAGAAGTTTACAAACACGTTGGTATCGCAGAAGAAGTAAAACCACGACCCAGGGAGACTCGAGGCCTAGAAGGCGACTCTCTCATCACGGAGGTGAGGTCACAAAATGCTGACATTTGAGTAAGAGCGACTTTTAGGGCTGTGTCACGGGAAAGACTGGACGAAGAGGAAGTGTGCCTGGAGACTTCCGCTGACCCAATCCACTCGGCACTGGTAGGCCTTCTAGAAGGGACTCAGCCTTTGTTGAGACAGTTGTCACTCCTGATTATTCCCACCAACAAAACCACTGAAGTGGGTCTGAAAAGTCAGTCGAGCCTCTCCAAGGGGATGTTCTCACCACTATAAGGGGTCCTGCTATGGAGGAGTAAGAAACTGCCAGAAAAACAAGACACAAGCCGCCAGCTCCAAAAAAGGCTCAAAACATACATATTTATTCCCTGGAGACACGCTACAGGCCTCTTCCGTGACCCTCTCCACATCCCTGCACGGGGACTGCTAAGCACTGAGAAGGGAGAAGCCCACGTTCCCGGTTTACAAAGACAAAACGTGCTTCCAACCGTGGCTGTGCCACAGGGAGGGGGAGACGCCTTCTGAACTGGACCCTGCAGCAGCCTGCCCAAGCTGACCTCCAGCAGAGCCAGTGCGGGGGGCACGCCTGACCCGCCTCTCCTCACCGGCCAGACCTCCTCAGCCTCGGAGCATCAACGACCCTTCTCCCGCCACCCGCCACGGCAGGCCGGCGGCACAGCGAGGCCCCGGGGAGCCTGGGCTCAGACAATACAGACAGCAGGGCAGAGCTGGGGCAGGGACAATCCGCAGAGGATACCGAGAGAAAAAGGCAAACGGAACTCTGTGAACACACCGATGGAAACGACAAGCAAAACCACCCTCTTGGGGCAGGTCACCAGGAAAAGCTGGACTCAGCCTGCCGGGAGGGCCACCCGCAGCATGCTTCACCATCACACGATGCCTCTTACGCACTCTTATTTCTGACCGAGGTCACGTTTCCAGTGTCTCAAAAGAAAAAGGTGGGAGAAAAAAACCATCACCTCAAAATGCCTTCATCACTTAGCAGACTTAAAAGAAGGCGTCTGCTGGCCTGACCTGCTGCTGTACAGACAGACAGACAGACACACGTGAGGAAGCGGTGGTCAGGGAGGAGGGCACGGCTCCACCGGCCGCTGTGAGAACATAGAGCGATCTCCCCGTTACACGCGTGAGCACTGGACACAGGAGTTCCGAGTGCATCTCCCCTTAACACGACCCCTCCTCCGGCTAGCACATCGGGACGTGGGCCTGCACGCGGCACGGCCCTCCCCCACCACAACAACTGTGGGCCGCGCCCGCTGGGCTCAACCGACCGGCTGTGCCCGGCTCAGAACGTGGAGTGGTTCTCGAGGGGACCCATCACGGCGGCGGTGGCAGTGAAAGGTGGGGTTGGTGTTGTGGCTACTGACTTGCTAACGATATTTTCCAGGGAATCCGGTGCCCTGTTGCTCAAGGGGTCCTCCATCTTGGCTACAATGGCGTTCTGCCGATCATTGTTGAGTATTACTGTAGTCTGGGGGACGACGCTAGGGAACAAAAGAATCACAAAGAAAAAGAAGACCTTAAAACAACAACATTCATGGTAAGAATACACAAGAGTAATTCAATACAGTCAGCATCCAATGACCTGCACTACGGGAGGGAGGCGGCCCCACACCGAAGTCACGTGTAAGTAATTTACAGTTGACACTGGGCATGGGGTAAACTAGAGGCGGGTTGTTCTGTTCTGTGTAGTCCAGAGTCCACCGCCCCTCACTGCTGCTGTGCTCAGTTAAGGTAAGAACATTTATACCTTTAAACAGAATGGAGCGAGACCACAGCGGGACAGGTAGTGAGGCTTCTGAAGTAGCACGTGTGCGTGAAACTCAGCTTGGTATTTTTACTCGTTCCACCCCAAGGAATTCCTGCGTGGCAGGCTGAGGCTTTCGTAACGACACAGAGCAACCTCATGCCGAAATGTTTGCTCTGGAAGGACAGGGGCAAACGTAGCAGAAGGACTGGGGGCAAAACCGCCTGAGGTTTATCGCCTCCAGCTTCTACCAGGGGAGTGTGTGGACCCCACACGGGTCTTTGCTCTCAAGGAGAATGATGATACAAAGAACGGAGCCCTGGCCGGGACCTTCCTGGAGGGGGCCCTGTGAGTTCACGCAGCAGCCAGCAGCTTCTCTCGAGGCTCTCCCGGAGCCTGCTCGTCATTAGCCTTCTGGCCACAGGAAGCGTGAGCGCGCGCTCATGGGGCTGCAGGGCGAGAGGAGCGCCGGAAATGCACGGCAATGCCACCCGAGCACGTGTCACTCTTAGTGTCACAACCCCGGGAGAACACTGCTCTCAAGCGAGGGGACTTCATGCAACCAAAAGCCCGGAAGGAGATGGAGCCCAGCGTCACGGTGACACGCTGTTAAACGCCCCCTCCCAAAATCCGGGTCACAAATGGCACCGTTTCGTGTCCAAGTAAATCGCGGGACCGGGAGGCGTTTTCTAAAATAAAAGCATGATCAATTGCATTTCATTCAAAAGTATTATTTTTTCAGTGATTCTATTTGTTCTTTGGTGACGCCTAAAGTAACCCACCAAACCCTGAGAACCTATCTACGGGCAGGCCTCACAGGTGACGGAGGTGACCTTCGACTTGGTACTGCGGCCACACACAGGCTTTGAAGACTTCAGCTTCTCCTGCATCGAACCAGGAGCTGAACGGTTGGCATGCATTTGGTACTTTCCTGAAGCACGTTCCGCGGAGCACCGCTCCCCCCGCCCGCCCCCCGGCCCCCCCACGCGCAGCTCCGCCCCTCGCCTCCCCGACCCGCTGCCTAGGACGAGCCTGCGGGGTAACGGCAGTCCCCTGACGAGCACTCACAATGGACGGGCGCCCCGGAGAGGTCTCAGAAGTCCTGGGGGAAACAGATTAAAATTTATCCCCGGCACCATCTGGCCAAGGGGCTTGAGTAAATACACCTTTTCTCCTTCACAATTCTTGTCAAGATCCAGGAAACAATGTTCTGAAGCAACCAGCTTCGATGTAAATGAGTCACCCTAGACGTACCCCAAGACTTTCGGGGCGCTCCTGGGTGTGGGCGGCTCTCACACCGCGATGTCCTCACCTTGCACAACGCACTATTTCCAAAAAAGTTTCCCTTCGGGAGAGCGCCCTGGTCGGTGTGTCTTCTGTTTCCGTTCACGACGCCCTTTTCCCACCTTGAAACCAAAGGGCACGAACGTGCACTGTCCACCCGGGATGCGAGAAGCCCAGGAGGGAACACGAGGCCGCGGCGAGACCCTAGGCAGGGCCGGAAGAGCCGACGCCGCTGCTGACCAGCGAAGCACCCCGGGGCGGGTGTCTGGTTCGTCATCCTGCTCTCGACAAAACTGACGGAGGACCGAGGACCTTCTCAGCTCACGGACCACCAGCAGTTTTCGACGGCGGCTTACGAAGGCCTCCGACACGACGTGAGGAGCTGAGAGGCGCCTCTCCCCTCGTGTAGCCACCTATGGGACCCGCGCTTCTCAGAGCTTGAAACTTCAGAAACTACCAATGGAGGAAGGACCAAGGCTGAACCTTCTCACACTTTGAGTGATAAGTCATTATCACCCACGGATTCAAGAATTAACTAAATTTAGAGCCCCATCCATCTCAAAAACACATTCACGATACTGAAGTCTCAAATATTAGTCACACGAGTAACACACGTAAGCTGTTCTGCTCAGCTGCGCACTAGTGAGTGTAATGAGAACTCAGCCGAAAGAGCAGAGCCCCCCGGCCACAGGAACCCACGTACCGGCTGCAATTTCTAGCCGCGCGTCTGCTGCAAAGGAGCACTACCCCAGGGAGGGGAACAAGATGGGAATCAACTTTCAAAAAGCAAAAGGAGTAAGGTAAAATTCAACTGTGGAAAGCTTACTCACGGGATGCTTTCGAATGGATAATAGTATTTATATTATAATAGAAACATCTGAAAAAGCAGTGAATCAGTTTGGTTTTTAATTATCAACATTACAACATCCCAGAAATTATATCCTCGCAACTAACACCACGTACTCGTATCAACCTCAAACCGATAAAAAGAATATTTCGTTTTTCAAAACCTAAGGAACATCCATATGACACGAGTGAGAATGAAGCGGTTCTCTAAGGGTTCGTTACCGGAACTGAATGCCCTGCCTGGGCTGAATTACAGTCCCCAATGATTCGACCCGCGAGCCTGCATCTGCGGGGAAGCGATTCCGCAGATGTGATCGGAAGTCCTGCCTGGCTGACGCTACATCAGCCAAACGGGGGACTACCCCGAGCGGGCCCGGCCCGATCAGGAGAGCGCTCTGACGGCAGGTTTAGGCTTTCTTTCCGGGGTCTTGGAGATGCCAAGCCGCTCCTGCCGGCTGGTCCCGACCTGCCCTTGCTGCCCACCTGCCCGGACTTCAACGCGCTCGGCTGGCCCGCAACTGTAAGCCAACTCCACGTAACAAGCCTCACAGGGTGTAGTGGCGCACTTGTGTGCGTGTGAGAGAGAGAGAGAAGGGAAGAGAAAGAAGAGAGATATCTCTCTCTCACGCACACACGCACCCACACACACGAACGTATCCCCTACGAGTTCTGCTCACAGAATGAAAGCACCACGTCAAGTCCCAGGTCCCCGGCGGCGACATCCTGTAAAAGCTGCGGAACGAGATCAAAAGCAGGAAATCGACTCTGGGACGCTTCTGTTGACGTGACTACAGTCCTCACTCCGAGTCGGTCGCCAGTTTCTGTGTGAGCCTGTGTGTGTGTGGGAGGGGGGGGGGGGATGGACCGACCCCACGTGTAAACCCGCGTCGCTGCGCTGTCGCCGTGCCGCCAGTGCCGAGCGGCAGCCTCGTGCTACGCCCGTAGACGCACCTGGCCTCCCAGCCCGTTCGTCCCTCAGCAACGGCTAACCTGCCCTCCACGTATGGCTCTCGCATTTCGAGAATGTTAAGACGTGGAATCAAACAGCTTATGACCTTTGAGACTGGATTTCTACATTCAGCAGAACCGCCCCCCACCCCAAGATCGTCCAAGGGGCAGAGCTACCACCAGTTCGACCGGGATCGCTGCGGCACAGTGTCCCAGCGCACAGGGGCCCGTCAACCTTGACTCCAGATGGAGGCCGGGGCACTCGCGGGTTCGGGCTCTTACACGGAACGCTGCCACAGACATCCACGCAGAAGCTGTGAGCCTGAGTTTTCACTTCTCCGGGATAAATGCCCAAGAATGTGACTGCGGGGCCGTACGGTAAGCGCATGTTTAGCTTTACAAAACACTGCCGGGCTTCCAGAGGGGCTGCGCCACTTTACATTCCCACCAGCAAGGGATGAGAGATCCAATCTCTCCACACCCCTGCCAGGATTTGGTGGTAATGCTATTTCCTGTTCCGCCATTCCGACAGCCGTGGAGTGACACCCCACGTGGTTTGGACTCGCATTTCCCTGATGACTAAGAACCATGTGCTCCTTCACCACCCGGATCTCCTCTTGAGAACACATCTGTTCACGTTTCTAACCGCTTTCTAGCCGGACGGTGTTCCTGCAGGTGAGGGTGCCGTCGGCCCCTGGCAGGTGTCTGGTGAGCCAGCACCCCCTCGCTCCCCCGCGTCTGCAGCCCGACTCTTCGTCCTCACAGGTCTTCGCGGAGCAGAAGTCTGACTTTCGTCACGTCCATCATCGTTTCTCTCATGGACGGTGCTTTTGCTATCAAGTCGAAGGGGTCTTAGCCAGGCCTTGGGTCCCAAAGATTCTCTCCTACATCTTCATCTACAGGTCTTACAATTTTATATTTAAATGTGTGCTCCACCTAAAATTAACTTTTGTCCAGGCATGACGGGACACCGAGGTTCGTCGCTCTCGTCCTGCCTGTGGCTATCCGAGTGCCTTGGCTCCCGTGTCGAAAGGCTGCCCTTCCCAGCTGAGTGGCCTTCGAACCCTTGTCAGAGCTCGGCGGGGCCGTTTTCAGGCTCTCTGTTCTGTGCCACCGATCACTCTCTCTCCCTCAGGCATTTTGTTTTCTTTTTTTTTTAAGTTTATTTTTATTTATTTTGAGAGCAGAGCAGTCTCGATGGCCAAAGCTGGAACACTGGAGCAACCAAACCAAGGAGTACTGGATCCGAACCCAAAGTGTCAAGCACGGATAGAAATGGGTGACGATGGATAAAAGGGGAAGAAGACACACGCCCCCGTGCAGAACAGTAACAATGTATCCAAGAGGTGGAGCAGGACCCCCACTCTTGAAGGTGGGGCTGAGCTCAGTGACGTCCTCGCCAAGAGCACAGGACGGAAGGGGGGCAGCTGGAACTGGACGCCGGAGAAATCAAGGCAGCCTCGGCCCAGCGATCCAAGGCAAAGCCCGCAGAGGGAAGCCAAGGAGACGGCGTGCACCTGGAGACGCCACTTCGTCCCTGGGGTCTGCCTCTCGGCCTTCTACAGCCCCAGGCTCATCAGGAGAAAAGCCTCAAATCCCCAGGGAGGGACGGTCTGTAAAGCACCCGACCAGTCCTCCTCAAAAAGTTATGAAAACAAGGACTGTGAGATCATCGCACACCAAAGGAGCCCAAGGAGACACAGCAACCAAATGCCACGTGGACCTACAGACATTCCAGAGAGAATATGAGAGGGACGCCTGCGGGACTCACTCAGACCTCGGCTTCTGTCAGCTCAGGTCATGATCTCGAGGTTCATGGGTTCAAGCCCCGAGTTGGGCTCTGTGCAGACAGCTGGGAACCTGGAGCCTGTTTCGGATTCTTTGTCTCCCTCTCTCTCTGCCCCTCCCCCACTAGCACTCTGTCTCTGTCTCTCGAAAATAAGTAAAAATGTTATAAAAAAATTTTTAATAAAAAAATTAAAAATATGCCGATACTTTGAAAAAAGTGTTATGTTAACAAATTACAGAATTTAGATGAAAACAAAATCCCTCGAGAATACAAATTAAATAACACTGACTCAAGAAGTTCCACGTTTATCAAAGTTCTAAATTTATTAAAGAAACCTAATTCAATTCAAAATTCACTGACAAACTGGATCAAATATTTAAAAAGGAAATAAAACTAATCACATGGAAACATTTTCAGAAAACAGACAAGGGAAGACTTCCCAAACCATTTTTTTAAATGTTTATTTATTTTTGAAAGAGAGACAGAGTATGAGCGGGGAGGGGTAGAAAGAGGGCAGACAGAGGGTGGGTGGGGTAGACACAGAATCTGAAGCCCACTCTAGGCTCCGAGCTCCCAGCACAGAGCCCAACGTGGGGCTCAAACTCATGAACCGTGAGACCGTGACCTGAGCTGAGTTGGACACTTAACTGACTGAGTCACCCAGGCGCCCCTCCCAGATAATTTTTTGAGACTAGCACTATCCTAGTAACAAAGACAGGTCAAGAAAGAAAACTATGGACTAGCATACCCCATGAAAAGAGATGCAAAAACCCTTAACTACCTGTTAGCAAATCAATCCAAAAATACATAAAAAGGGTAACACGCTATGACCATCAGGTTTGTTATGACAGGAATGCAAGGCCAGTTTAGCGTGTGAAATCAATCAGTATAACAAACTGCAACAACAGAACCCAGAAGGAAAGCCACACGAGCATCTCAAGGAGACACAGAAAGGGCACGTGAACATTCAATTCCATGCCTGCTCACGTAAAAACGCTCGTGAAATCCAGGAGAGAACTTCGCCAACCCGATAAAGAGCATCTGCAAAAGGTGACAGCTAACGCCACGCTTAATGGTGAAAGACTGGATGCTTTCACTCAGAGATCAGAAATAAGGTAAAAATACAAAAAAAAAAAAAAAAACACACACTGAAATGAGGGATTCTATCCATGGAAGCAAAGTAAGAAACAGTAGACAGGGCACCTGGGGGGGCTCAGTCGGTTAAGAATCCGACTCTTGACTTTGGCTCAGGTCATGATCTCAGGGTTCCTGAGTCGAGCCCTGCTTCAGCCTCTGCACTAAGCATGGAACCTATCCGGGATATTCTCTCTCAATCTCTCTCTCTCTCTCTCTTTCTGGCCCTCTCCCCCACACAAAAACAAGAAACAGTAGAGACACTTAATGAGAAGTAAAACTCTCCTTATATACAAAAAAATATATATGACCACTAACACTTCTTTCTTTTAAGTCCTACAGAAAAGCTCCTAAAACAAGTGAATTTAGAAAGGCGGCAGGGTAAAAGTATAGAGAGCCTACTGTGTGCCTGCATACCACCAGGGAGCAGCTGGAGACCAGAACTTAAAACATGCCTCCATTTATGATCGCATCTGGAAGTATGGCGTACTGAGAGAAAACTTTAGCAAAATGCGAGTAAGAGCCACACACCGGAAACCAGAAGGCGGCTGAGAAACGAAAGGCCTGTGTACAGGGAGGTGTGCGCCGTGTTCGTGGGTCCAAAGACTCCGCGGCGTTAAGACGGCGGTTCTCTCCAAAACTGACCTACAGAGGCCAAAGGATGAGCTCTGAGTTAGTCTAGCACTAGAGAAATACTCCCGATTAGCAGGTGTGCAAGATCGATCAAGATGCGTGGCTGTGTGTTTAGTACCCGCGTTGGTTATCAGACCGTAGCGGGGTCATCGGATGAGGCCGATCATCCCGCAGGCTGTATGTGTGTCAACGGTAAGTCTTCCCCGGCTGGTACGCGGCCCTGATATGTACAGCGTATCCTGATCAGGTCACTTAAAAGTGTGTGGCTGTGTGAAGCAATGTAAGAGAAATCATACGTCTACAAAATTAAGTGGAACCATCAAAAATTGAAAATTTGGTAAGGAAAGAACTAAAACCGAGTCCATCGTGGCTCAAACCAAACCCATTTCTTCACAATTCCAACAGTCCCATCTGGAGTTTGTCACATTCCAGAGCCTACAGAATGCTGTGGTCCTGACTGAAACGGTCAATGGCCCAGAGCAGAAACGCTCTGGACACAGACGACCCCTCGCCGGGACTTCTAGTGTCCAATGCCAGACGAGAGACCTCAGGAGACGCCCCCTCTCTACCCAGAAGCCACCAAGTCTCAAAAAAGAGCCTTTCCACAAACATCCACCAACACTTAAAACAAAAGGCCCTCTGGGAAATAAAACCAGCTCGGCGGCTAGCCCAGTAGAGGGAATTTAAATAATTTCTTGATCAATAATCAGCTTAGAGGAAAAGAAAGAAAATCATTTTCTTCCCTCATGTGTCCTACAGACCTATCTCTCTGAAGGAGATTATCTTGAAATCACTTGTATGTCCGAGTATTACAAAGAGGCCCTTGATTTACTGTGAACGTTTTAAAATTGTGGAAATACACTAAAGTTCTAAAAAGAAAGAAAGAAAGAAAGAAAGAAAACAACTTTTTAAACTTTAAAAAAAAAATGTGTTGTAGGGCAATTACATCTCAATAAAAACAAACCATTTGTGCATTAAAAAAAAAGACTGCTTTTAAAAATAAGAGACGAGCATGGCTTTAATTAGTCAATGGGTTCCGTTCATGAAAACCAGCCCGGAGCACGTGGGTCTGAGCTGCCCGGACTCCTCGCGGGGCTGGACCCGTAAGACGCCAGGGATGAGCGGCACCTCCCCGGCTCCAGGTGGGCACCGCGGGCACCACCCTGCCAGCCCTCTGGCGTCATCAGCCAGGGCAGCAGCCGCGCCCAGCACATCCTGCTCACTACCCACATTTCATACGTACGATTCTCATTTATTCATGTGTTTACGGATTAGTAACTTTCTAATTAAAACATACACTTTTTTCACTGATATGCTGGGATTGAATTCTTATCCCTTACTTCCCCCCAAATTTCTTGTTAGCAGCTTTCAACTGTGGTCTTCATTCTTTAAAAACCATTCACATACATAGGCCTTAACGCCATGCCTCGGAAAAAAACAGAGAAAGGATTGTTCCTTTATTACTCTTACACCAGTGTCTACCACACGTAACTGTTTGATGAAAAATACCGACGAACCTTGTGCCAAGACACAGTAAGTGCGCTCCACGCCGGGCTGACTTCCTGTCACCAGTACAATATTTAAAGCCAGAAAGCCTACCTGATCTGGTTTAGCTCGATCACGTATCTGAGTCAGCATCAGAAAACCTTCCTTTTCATCTGCCACGTGTCAATACACACAAAGAAAACCACAGCAGCTTTCACTCCTGCCTTCGGGCGGAGGGAAGCGTGGTGGGAGTTCTACCCAGGGAAGCGGCCGAAGGCGCCTCCCACCAGCCCTGCGATCGAGAAAACGCTGAAGAAAGCCGGAAAAGCTGGTGGCTCTCCGCAGCCCGGAAAGGCCTTCGTCCAAGTGAGCCGCTCCATCCTCGGACAACCCAAAGCCCAAGGGGACATGACACGCCAGCCTGGAGGCCCAAATCCAAAGGAAGGGGTGCCGCCCTCTCTCCCGCCCCCAGCTTCATGGTTAGGGCCGCAGGAGATGGAAACGGAGCCCTAACGGCAGGCCCAGGTCACCTTTGTCTTATTTTTCAGGATGAGGAAACTGGAAACTGGAAACGGACAATTAACACCAGCACGTGACTTGACCCAGGTCACCCCGTGGCATCAGACCAGGGCAGCCTGTGGCACACGGGGGCCTGTTCTCCCAACAACGCAGCCTGCTCCGGACACGAAAGAAATCCCAAAACAAGCTGCTCCCAAGTTCCAAACCACAGCTGCAACAGGCACTCCTCAGACCTGGGACTCGCCCGCCTGTCCCTGGCGGAACCGTCACAAGGCATCGACTGTGGAACCCGAACGAACGGGTGGACTTTGTCAACACTTCCCCTGACGCGTCGAGATCACCTCTCCCAAACAGGGGTACGGAAGTCTCACCCGAAGGAGGACCACCCTCAGCACAGGCCGGCCTCCTGCTCGTGAGTCATTCTCTCCTCACGCCTGGGAGCGGCCGTCCCCACTGGAGCTGCTAGGGGCAGGGTCCGAGGTGCAGTGGGACGCACTGGGTCACCACACTCGCGAGACACCACTGGCGTTTGCTGGGCCAAGGAGGTTAAGACCCCCTTCAGCATGTGACACACTCTCATCTAACAAAACGTCTTCTTGCACAAACCTCCGATGTCCCAGACGCTCGTCCAAAGAAAAACCGGATTCTGACAGCCCTCTGAGCCTACCCTCTTACTCTATTCCTCACTCAGGCACGAAACATTGGATAATTTTAACGTCACAAATTTTCCAGGAATTCAACTATTACTCAAGTCTAGCAAAAATAACATTTTGCTTTATTTGAAACTTCCTGGAGAATGGCTGGTCATCCTGTAAGACCCCGCCGCCAGCTATCTGAGTTGCCAGCGCACGTGGACGCACGAGGTCGGGGCATCTGGCTGCTCGCTGGCTCCCTGGGTGTCGCACCTAACCACCCGCGGCCGCAAGTACGTGTTACTTTATTACTCCCTACCGCCCTTTCACTTCTCCTGACACTGCACTTAAGACATGCTGGCTTTTTCATGATAAATTATGTTGTCTTCACGATACATTTTGAGATAAGAGAATATTAGAGAAAACTGCCCTGAAAGCAGCCTCTGGTCCTGACGGGAGGGGCAGGGGGAGGCCACCGCCTCCAGAGAACAGGCTGGACCAGGGTCTGCCGGAGGGAACGCAGGCGGGATCTGGCAGGACGCCTACAAACAGGGGGCGGGAGCCCGTCTCCGAGCAACCCTGTGGACTAGCCCACCTTCCCTCAGGGACAGACAGCAGGCACGGGGCCGCGCAGCGTTCCAAACCCACGAGGGCGCTCTCCCTCACGCCTGCACAGCAGGTGTCCCCCACTGCTGTCCCAAACAGGACACGTGGCCACCTTGAAAGTGAAGCGTGTTCACAAGCCCTCCCAAACCAAACCAGGAAACCCCGTCCAACCCCGCTCGCCCCTTATCGCTGCTCCGGTCCCCAGGGCACGTGGGCAGGGCAGAACCCGCAGACGCGGGTGGCAAGGCCACAAGAGAGCCCTCAGCAAAAATGCTCCAAGTCCTCATCAACCGTGAAGACAGATTCTGTCGCCACCACAGGTGTGACTTCCTTGGAGCCCCCGTGGGAAGAGACAAGACGCCAAGGCTGACGGACACTGATGCCCAGAGCCCGAGCTTCCGGTCATGCCAGGAACCCCAGCATCTAACAGGGCACCCCGGTCGGACAGATACACAAACAGGCCACAGACAGGGGGACATCTTTCCAAACGAGGTAAATTCTTTACGAGGTCTCGATTCACACGGTACGGAAACCATCCCAGGCATGGCTAGGTTAGGCCCTGAGTGTTTTTAGAAGGCGCAGGGACTGCCGGCAGGGTGCAGAGGGCAGGGTGCTCCAGGACCGTCTAGGAGCACTGGCACGTGAGGACCGGCCGCACGGGACGGAGGACGGGCAAGCAACGTACGCCTTCAAGGACCTGGGGGGCTGGCCGCGGGGGACCCGCGACCGTCTGGTCCGACTCCACGGCGCTCCGGCCGCACACCACCCGAGCGCTTTCCTCTCGCTACCCCCGGGGCCGCCGAGCCGTGGCGGGGCCGCCTGCGCGCACGCAGCTCGAGCGGCGGGCCGGGCGGGCTGGCGAGGGGGCCGCGGCGCTCCGCTCTTACCATCGCACTTTGTTGCACGTCTGGGTCGCGCCGAGGGGGGAGCCGGCCACCATGGGGACTTGGATGGGGCTGTGCTGCTTGTTCGTGACCAGGTCCAGCTTCTCCTCTAACGACTTACAAGTGGCCTCCAGAGCCTGCAGCTTGGCCTCGATGCTATCCAATCGCAAGCAGATGGTCTGGTTGATGGAGTACAGGAATGACTGCGAGCGGAAAAGAGGAGACCCTCAGGAGGGACGCCGGGAACCGAGGACGGCCAGGTCCCCGGACGCCGCCCCCGGCCGTGCCCGTTCCGGGAGAACCGCCCCGCACCGCAGCGCCCCCGAGGAGGCCCGAGCGCGCACACGCACAGTCCCCCTCCCTAGAGCGTGCTTTCCGGGACCGTCCCCGTGCACCCAGGGTCCCGCTCTGCGACAGCGCGCACGCGGCGTTCAGGATGCTGCCCTGCTGACCCGTGGGGCGACGCCGAACCAGTCCGGTGTCGCCCACCAGACAAGCGGCACGCACGGGGCACGCACGGAGCGGACGGCCTGCCGGTGCCGGCCGGGCGCTTCCGCACAGCAAGCCCGCCACCCAGTGGCCGGCACGCAGCCTGGGACTGCAGGGCCGCGCGCTCGAGTCCTGCCGGCCGCCCCGGGACACGGAGGCGCCTCGACTTGGCCTCCCACCACTGGCGCTCCTGGGCTGGGACTGCACGGTGTAGACCAGCCGGCCGCGCAGAGGGCCTGGGCGGGGGGCGGGGGGGGGGCGGGGGGGGGGGGCGGCTCCCCCGCTTCCAGGGAACGGCCCGCTGCAGGACCGGGGGCCTGAGACGCCACCGCCGGACAGAACAGGAACCGGTGTCTGTCTCCTCTCCCTCCGCTCTTGCCCTTGACTTTGGAGAGTAAGGGACACCTGTGAAAGGCGGGCTCGGGACCTGGACGGCTGCGGGGCTACAGGAACCAAGGGATAGGGACCGGGGACCAGAGGGGGCACGGGGCTGCAGGGATGGGAAACCTGGGCAGGCACAGGGCTGCGGGCACCGGGAGACCGGGTGGGCGCGGGGCTGACAGGACAGGGGAACTCGAGACCCAGGCAGGGGAGGGGCTGAGGGGACCGGGGGACGGAGAACGGGGACGACTCGGGCTCTCCCAGGGAGGGATGGACAGCCTCCGTCCGTGCACAGCCAGGCTCGTCTTCTCAAGAACCTACGCGCCTGTGAAACTGCCCGCGCGTGGCGGTCGGGGGGGCGAGGGAGTCCACATGCTGAACACAGTCCACACGCGTCCACACAGCCCGCTTCTCCTGGAACGGTCACTGTGCCGACACGACTCCTCTCCAGAGAGCTGGCGGGGGCAGGGAAGGCCGGCCTGCGCCCCTCCGAGGACACTCCCGCGGTGTGAGGGCAGTGCGTGGCGACAGGGAGGGGGCACCGCGTGAGAGCAGCGCGAGGACAGCGAGGACGGCAGCGCGTAACAAGAGGAAGAGGGCAGCACGTGACGGGCGCGGCCCTGCGGAGCCCGGGGCACCGCAGCCTCAGAGGCGGGCCCGGCCCCTGGGCCGGCGCGTGGGGGACCGCGTGGCGGGGCGGTGCCCAAAGGGGGTGCTGTCTGAGCGTGCGGAGCGGGAGGGAGCCTGCCCCCCGCAGGGCGCGCCCCCCAGGAGGTGGGGGAGGCGGAGGAGGGGCCACGGAGGCACCGCGCACTCACCTTGATGGAGGGGTCCTGGCAGTTGATCTCCAGGCGCTGGCGCTTCAGGGCCGGCTCGTCGTCCTCGGTCACCACATGGTTCTCCAGGACCACTGAAAACCAACGGCGGGGACAGAACACGCACTTGAACGTGAACGGCCGGACGGGGCCATGTCAACACTAAGCTAGTAAGCAGTTTGGCAGCCTTACCAGTAATGGAGAAATAACACAACCTCTTTCTAATTTTACCTTTTTCGTGTAAACTTAATATTCTCAAGCAGAAAACAGGATCAATCCTTAATCTGAAAAAAAGCGCGACACCGGATACAGGAGTTCCCTGATAGGCCACCCACTGGACCCTAACCCTGAAACAACAGACTTCTCGATTAGTGCTCCGCTGGGCCACCCTGTTGGAACGTGGGCGGGAGAAAACCCAAATAACACACACTTCTCCCCTACGTCACAGTCCTGTCTGGTGGCCACCGCACTGCGAAATCAAAACGGCTCGGATACTCCCCTTCCGGAGGTGTTTGCCCCGCAAGACCGTCTCGGCCCCAGCGCAGGGGCGCACAGCCCCAGCTCCGCCCGCACGAGCAGCTCCCCCTGCACTAGCCGCCCGGTCCGCACCCCCCAGCACTCCCCTCCCAGCTCCCCCAGCACTCTGGGCCTCCCCACGCCCCCGTGTGCTCCCAACCGCCTTCCTAACGTCCCGCATCCGCCGCAAAAACAACAGTAAAGATAAACACAAAACCAGACACCAGAACCGCCACAGTCCCGTGGTCTCTGCAGACACGCTGCTCTCTCTCCCTGACCCTCAGCTCCAGACCTAGTCCGTCCGCAAGCTGCACACACTCGCAAAGGTAGACGCGATTTTAGACTCAACTTCCGTTTTCCACGTGACACCACGAGGGCTTTTCCGTTTTGCCGCGATATCTTTTCCTTCTCATCTTCCCGAAGTCGCCAACGCTCTCTGCCTAGTGTATTTCCCCTCCCTTGTCCTGCATGGTCAGACGAGGCCACAAACACAGCACACGGAGTGGGGGGGGCGGGGGCTTACCAACAGACCTGTCTGCATCTTTCCTCTCCACTTAGCACTGTACTGAGGACAGCCCTCTTGGTGAGTGGCTTCGATTACTTTCTAAGGGCAGTATCAGAAACAGCACCAGTACGTGAGGATACGCAGGCGCGAGCAGAACGCGGCACGTACACATGCGCACACAAAGGCAGAAACTAATGGGAATAAACCGTAGCGCACACACGCTTTGGGGTCTCATCTGTCCACCGCTCAAGTGCACCCCACACTCCAGCCGAGCAGGACGGACTCGCTGTGACAGGCCTCCTCGGGCATCACGGTCTGCCTCGCTCAGACGGTGCTGTCTGACCACGTCCCTGCTCCTGCCCCCAACCCTCCCAGAAGCACCCACCGCCCGGCCGTCTCGACCCCGGGAAACGGATCCCCTTCCGTGCGGCCGCAGGCAGATGCTGGAACTCACACCAGCTCACGCTGGGATAGCGGCCGTGGCACGGAGTCAGCCCCCGGAGCAGATACCTCCCTGCCCTCTACACACAAAGCTGCGCCCAGTTGTGGGCAAAGCACGTCCTAGTGGCTAGGGATTCTTCATCTGCTAAGGGACGGCCAGCGCGAGGATGGGGCAAGCCAGGTGCCCTGCCCCCACCTCAAAGCACTGCCACTTTACAAGGTGTATAGACCAAGGTTCCAAGTAGGTTCTCGAGTTGTTAAAAGTATCAGTGTCTTTAAGCCTGCACGTACTAGACGACTCACGTCCAAACTCCAAAACCCGGAGATGCCGGATGGTCCCACGGCTCAAGCAGAAACCTTTCGTGGGGCCAAGGCGAGAGCTGTAAACTGGTTTCCTAGAGGTAAGTTATCCAAAGCTGTACCTTGGAGACCCTTACAGCCAAGGGTCGACAGTAACAAAAAGCACCCTGCTTACCGAAGGGCTTCGCGTCACGCGCCGTGGGCCCTGTGCAGAAGGCAATGCCTGAAAGCCTCGGCTGCCTCCACAGAAACGCGTGAGAGAGAATTCGCGTTCAATTAAGCAAAAATAGGAAAACTCCATGCCTCCAAGTGTTTGTGGCTGGCAAAAGGCAGGTTCTCAAAACCCTGGTCTATTGAACTCCCGCTGGAAACCGGTGAATTATACCAGGGCGGGGAGGCAGATCCTGGCAACCATTATTCTTATCCTTTCAATTTGCTGGATACAAAGCGAGGCCAGGGAGGTTAAGTGACTTGTCCAAGGCCACACAGCGGGTTCCTGTGAGGCGTCCGTGCCCCACGGCAGCGTGAGGCATCTCAAGGCTTCGAGCAGAGGGGCAGACGCGTAGAAGGCAGCGTGCCCGAGGCGGGGGACAGAGGTGAGCGGCCAGGGTCCCTTCTATCGGCTGCGGGGCTGCAAGGTCACTGTGCTTTGCCCTTTGCTACACTCGCACACCTTGCTTGCACGGCTCTTTAGAACTCTGTACACGCATGCCGTATGTTTCCACGCACACGTGGATTTTGAGAGACTTAGCAGAAAACCACGGGGGACGGGGAAAGGGAAAAAAAACACAGCCACAGAGGGAGGGAGACAAAACATAAGAGACTCGTAAATACCGAGAACAAACTGAGGGTTGAGGGGAGTGTGGGAGGGGGGAGAGAGGGTGACGGGCACTGAGGAGGGCACTTGTTGGGACGAGCACTGGGTGTTGCATGGAAACCAACTCGACAATAAATTGATTAAAAAAAAAAAAAAAAGAATTCTGCACACGTTACTTTTAAAATTAGATAAAAGAGAGGCGCCCGGGCGGCTCAGTCGGTTAAGCGGCCGATGTCAGCTCAGGTCATGGTCTCACAGTTCCGGAGTTCGAGCCCCAGGTTGGGCTCTGTGCTGACGGCTCAGAACCTGGAGCCTGCTTCAGATTCTGTGTTGCTGTCTCTCTCTGCCCCTCCCCTGCTCACGCTCTGTCTCTGTCTCCCTCTCTCTCAAAAATTAATAAATAACATTACAAAATTTTTAAAAACACGATAAAAGAACTCAATGTTCATCCTAAAGCCAGGACTATCGACCGCAAGGGCAGGCCTAAAGAAGGCTGCAGCCTAGGTCCGTGCCGGACAGGCGGTGAGCGCGGCCACGGGCGGGGGCGTGGAGAGGCAGAGGAACCCGCGCGTCTCCGTCTGCAGAGGGAATGAGACAGAAGGCGAAGGCCACACGTGCCGATAAGCAGTTTCGCTGCTAGAATTTATTTCTTCCACTTGCTTAACTACTTGTAAGTTTCACAAAGTTCGTATTTTAGGGATGAGGGAAAAAAATCATCTCAGTCTTAAGCCCACTCTGCAGGCACACACGTGTGCGCAGCACGGTATCTGCTGGGTGTGTGCGAGTCCCGTTGGACCGGAGACTGGAGGCTTCCTGTCCGGGAAGGCCTCAGAGAGCCCCCCGCAGAGTGGCCTCATGGGACAGTAAACGACAGTCCCCAGTCGCTTAAGGGACAGAGACGGGATAAAACCAAGCCTAGAAAAGGTTTCTCTGAGCTTTCTCTGAACTATAATGTGCAGAGAAACTATTTAGGAAGGAAACTCGCCGAACTTTAACAGTTCTAAAAGGGTTTAAAATTGATGTCATAGGAACATTTTTCTTTTGTAACGTTGCAGTGTATGTTTTCTAATGACACTGTCATTCGCCTGCCAAAATATGAAGTTATTTTTAAAACTGTTATACGGTGAGACTGCTTCTGCTTCTCTTAGTTCAGCGGCATCTAAGGTGTGGGGCTAACGAGGCCAAGGCTGTGAGTTCTCGCTAGAAACAAACAAGCTACTTTCACAGACAAAACTGTGGTCACGCAGCTGCACGCGCGGGCCCTGTGTTCAGTGACCTGCCTGGCGCTCGATCTTGCCGGCCTGCAGGTGACAGCGGTTCTTAGAAACAAATCAGAAGCAAAATAGGAGGAGAAGCACAGCACCCTGAAGAGAGTACGTGCATTTCTTTATGACCGCTCACGTAATTCGAAAGTCATTTACACTACTCTCCCTTCCGGAGCACAACTGAGCTCCAAATGAGGTTTTTTCAACTCATGTATCAAACAGATCACAAAAGACAGATGTCCTCCTGCTTCTTAGGAGACTTCTGAAAATTCTCTTTTCTGTGGGGGAAAAAAAAGTCAGCATTTCAATTCTATTATTCCAGAAAGAATAACGAGACGGCTAAAACGCTCAGTGATTTTACTGTGTGTACTTCTCATTTCAAACTTAAAAAAAGGGGGAGGGGACTTACTAAGGAATCTTCTAAAACGAATGTGTAGACAAAGATTTTTCACAGATGAGATTCCTAAAACGTAGGGTTTCTTTTATAAAGTCTTCTCAAGACAAATATTTAATTCATTTATTAACATCATTTAGAAAAATTATCAGCCTTAAATGAAAATGCAGGATAAAAAGTTGTTCTCACACACAGTCGATGAAAGAATAACTTAATAAAACCTTACTGGGAGGGGCACCTGGGTGGCTCAGTTGTGAAGCATTCAGCTGGCTCGGGCCATGATCTCACGGTTTGCTTGTGAGTTCGAGCCCCGTGTCGGGCTCTGTGCTGACAGCCCGGAACCTGGAGGCCGCTTCGGATCCTGTCTCCCTTTCACTCTGCCCCTCCCCCACCTGCCCCCCCAACTCTCTGAAAAATAATTATTTTTTTAAAAAAGGAACACTGTTGGAAATGTGATTATTAATCATGCAAATAAACCATTTGAGTGTCTTCAAAAAATTTTTTTAAAAAAGCAAGGTAAAAACGTTTCTAGGAAATCTGTTAGTGTCCTATCAAAATTTTGCACACACACAGCAATTCTACTTCTGGGCATTTACCCTACGAAAATCTCTGCCAAGACACGCAGGCAAGCTCTTGACGACAAGGGTGCGTACGAAAGGCAGCGGCAGAGCAGGCCACGGGCGTCTGAGGGAGGAGGCCCGGCGGCCCGGGCACACGCAGAGCGGACCTGCGGGCGTCTGAGGGAGGAGGCCCGGCGGCCCGGGCACACGCGGAGCGGACCTGCGGGCGTCTGAGGGAGGAGGCCCGGCGGCCCGGGCACACGCGGAGCGGACCTGCACTCCAGCAAAGCATGCTTTCCAAGGTGCGGGACGGTCTGCGGGGAAGGGGGGCCCCCGAGGGCGGGGGAGGCAGCTGGCTCCCCCCTGGGATGGACGGACCCGGGGCCGAGGCTCCTGCTCTCCGAGATCAGCACGGGCATCGCCTTTTCTCTCGCTTTACTCCTTAAAGGGAAGAAAACTTCTGGCAGGGCTCTGGGCTTCGGAGGAGCGGAGAGAAGAACCCCCCACCGCCCCGCGGCTCCGCACCTGGGTGCCCGGGGCTCAGGTCCTCCACGGCGATCTGCACCACGTCCGCCAGGTCCTGTTCTGACATCATCCAGAGCGAGAGGAGAGGGGTCGCGGGGAGGGCAGGAATCAAAGTCACGCGGGACCGCGTTTCTGCCACCTACAAAACCGAGACAGACAGGGACAGGGAGATCACGTGGTGACCCGTGACAGGCAGCAAACCACCAACCAGGTGGGTCCCGCAGCTCGTCCGGGGCCCTGCTGCTTGGTACAGGGCTCTCCTCGCTTCCAAGCACCAAAAGCTGGCGTTCTTTGAGAAGTGAGCGGCCGTTCGGAAACCCTGCCCCCGGCCTCCGTCCTCACCACCAGGCCTCCCGCTTCCTCAGTCCACGCCGCGCACCGGCTCCCAGTCGGCTTCCCGCCCGGCCCGCCTCCCGGTTGTTCCTGACTGGGCCCTTGCACCGGGGCCACCGCTGCCACACTCCTTTCTGCCACGCGGACCACTGTCCCGCTCTGGCTTCCAGGGCGGACGCAGACCATGGCACCACCCCGCTCCCGTGGCCCGGGAGCACTGTCACGCTGGCCCGGGAGCACCATGGTCCTTTCCCCCGAGTGCCCTCGTGGGCTGGGGTGTGAGCTGTCATCCCTGAGCCAAAAGCCACGTGTGGAACAGTCAGTTACTTTCCTCTTGCTCCCGAAACACTCTGATGAGGTCGAGAGAGACCTTATCTTCCAAAACACAACTGAGGCCACCTCTCGCCAGATACAGTCTATCGGCACGCGATCGTCCTGGAGAACTTGGGGATCGGTGTCGCGGTGATATTTCACCCTGCACGTTTTGTCTCATTGCTTGCAGCAACTGTTTATAAAATAAGCCACGTGTTGCTCTTTCCCCAACCGGCCGGCCCTCATTTCTACAGCTCTACCTGTCGGTACGAAGTGCACACTCCTGAGTCACGGCTGCTGTGGGGCAGCAGGAGTCAAATTAAAATTTTCAGATCACAGATCTGAACCCACAACAGATCAGTTGTTTCAGCGACAACTACTTTCAGTGACTAAGTTCCAAGAGGCATCAAGTTATAACTTCTCACATCCTGTGAACCGAGCGGCTCTTCTCCTTCCCCCAGATTTAAATTCTACGTAATTTCTTAAGAGAAAAAAATTGTAAAAGGAGAAACCAAGCTCCTGCCTTAAATCTTTTTTTTTTTTCTTTCTTTTGGGGGAGGAGAATTGGAGGGGGCGAGAGGCAGTTTGGGGGTGGGGGTGGGCAGGGCAGAGACAGAGGGAGAGAGAGAATCCCAAGCAGGCTCCAAGCTGAGTGCAGAGGCCGACCGGGGGCTCAATCCCATGAACGGTGAGACGGTGACCAGGGCTGGAATCAGGAGTCGGACCGGGCCACCCAGGCGCCCCATTGAGGATTTTTAAAGGCAAAACTCAAACGAACTTGAAAACGGTATTTGCTACACATACACCAGAAAGCTAATTTCCTTCTTTCGCGGCAAGAGAAGTAAGACCAATACGCCTAATAGAAAAGGCGCACAGGAAATGAGAGTGAACTCACAGAAAAAAGAAGTCACGGGCTTTTAAACATGAGAAGAATTCAATGCTTCACGTGATTTTTAAACGGCCAATGTAAACAAGACCCCGCGTCCCCGCCATCGGACCGGCTGTCAGCTCAGAGCCCGACGCGGGGCCCGAACTCACAGACAGTGAGATCATGACCTGAGCCGTAGTCGGCCACTCAACCGACTGAGCCCCCCAGGCGCCCCCATATTTTCATTTCTACGCTGGGCATGTGTCACCTTTTCAGAAATAAAAACCACATTCTAAAGATGGTCAACCGAACACACGGGTGGAAACTGCCGGGGAAGTCCTCAACCCGCCCCGGAGCGCGTGCCCCTCCCTGGGAGCGGGTCGCACCCGCGGACACGGCTCCGAGAGGCGCCACGAGGACCCCTCGGACCCCGCAGGGCCGCTAACTCCCGTGTTCTCCGAAGACGACCTCTAAGTACAGATTAACTGGCGGTCGGTCCGAAGATCGGGGCTACTCAGGCCATAAACTTGGTCTTCTTCTGTCCAAACCGAGAGCCCACGCGAAGATTAGTAACGGGAACGGTGAGCTGTTTCCTGAAGGCAGCGGTCCTCAGTGACAAGATACCACCCAGCCAACCTTTGAACTGGTGGATTTAAAATGTTTCGGGGTCACAGATTGCTTTCGAAATGCAAAAAAGAAAAAAACAAAAAACAGAAAGCTGGAGACCGTTTCCAGGAAAAAAGCACAGACAGACAAAACTCTGCCAACTTTCTGAGCACCACCAACACCAGCAGCCGCCGCCTGTGTCAGCCGCCGCTCTCGCGGGCGCAGCGGGGGAGCCCGCACTCACCGGGCCGCGTGGCCGCCGGGCCGCGCCCCCCAGCCCCTCCTGCAGCGCTCTGTAGCCCAGTCCTCGCCGACGGGACGGAAGTGCAGACGTGCCGCGGCCGCCAGGACACCTCGTCAAAGGACACCTGGCTCGTGGCGACGGCCGTCCTATTTGCCCCCCGCTGCTGCACTCCAGGGACGAGACCCGGACAGAAGGAACTAGAACAGCGCCGCGAAGAACGAGGCGGAAGCTGCCGCGTGTCCCCGGACTGCCGGCTTCAGACTTCCTCATCAGAAAGGACAATACCCAACCGCCTGCTCGGAGACAGCGCATTCTGGGGTCTAGAAGGTGCGGCCAGGCTTGACCGAAGCGTGGCGCCCTGCGGCTGCTCACCACGTGGGCGCGCAGGCTCCAGGTGAAATTAGCGGTCTCTCATAAAGGGCCAACGGAAGGTTTTCAAATGCCCAGATCAAGCTTTTTCCTGGTCTCTAAAAGTTCTGCGAGCAGCTGAGGAAAATACTCCAAGCTCTCCATAAAATCCTGATTCCAGGGGCGCCCGGGCAGCTCAGTCGGTTGAGCGTCCGACTTCGGCTCAGGTCATGGTCTCGCGGTTCATGAGTTTGAGCTCCGCGTCGGGCTCTGTTCTGATAGAACCTGGAGCCTGCTTGGGATTCTGTGTCTCCCTCTCTCTGCCTCTCCCCCACTCATGCCCTGTCTCTCTGTGTCTCAAAAATAAATAAACATTAAAAAATATTTTTTAAAAAAAACCCTGATTCCAAACCTCTTCCAAATGAGGACACCGCACGTTGTCCAAGTTGTTTACTCAAGATGGTTCTGCTGCCAGGATAGAGTCACTTAAAATTCTGCTAACAGGGAAGGTTTGAATAGCAAAAACTAGGGCAAGAAGCCCAAGAAAACTGGAACAGGACGATACGTGCGGTTGCCATTTTGGCAAATTAAATTCACCATTTCTCAGAAGCCCTGGAGGTAGTCCAGCCGTCACGTAACAAGGCGGCTGGCCGGAGACTAACGCGCGGGGCCGTCTCTGACGGCGACGACGGCTCAGCACCTCACCGGGCAGGCCTGCGGGGGGAGCGCCCTCCCCGGCGCACGTGCGAGGAGAGCCGCCGACCACGGTCGCCCACCTGAGCGCCCGCACTTCGGGGAGGCGTGAAACGGACGGCGGCGGGCCATCCCGTACGAGGCCGCGCTCACTAACACGAATGACGTCGCTCGAATCACAGGAACCAAAACGGAAGGATCCCCGGACACAACACCAACGGAAAGGAATATAAAAGGAAACCCGCCGGACCGTGTGTAAACGACCCCCATCCGGCTTCGTGACCCCCTCGGGCACGACCGTGTGTGTGTGTGTGTGTGTGTGTGTGTGTGTGTGTGATGGCCCACGCGGCCCGGAGGGATGGCAGTGCACTTCCCGGCACCCGAGAGGAAGGGAGGGAGGATGGAGACGACACAGGCTCCCTGCCTCCTCTGAGTGCTGAGTTCTCTGCAGCCACGTAACCATTAGCACATGAAACGGTCTCTCTACAACCAGACGGTATGCGGGCAAGGCCAACGGCATCAAATCCCGACAGACAGACAAGGGAGCCGTCCTAGCCCCGCCTGAAGGCCGCCTCAGCCCGCGGGGAAGCGGCGCTGCGGGACGTCCTCGCCATCCTCTCTCCTCTCCTCCAAGTCCCAGCCTCGCCTGGGCTCGGAGGGCCATCGCGCCACCTCCCCCAGAGGCTCCCTGTGGCCTAGTGGGCAGCCCCCCGCCCCGCCTCGCTCCTGTCCCCACACACGCCGTGCCCTCCCCGCAGCCCCTCAACAGCAGCTCTGGGGCCAGTCCCAGGGCTGTCTCCCCGCCCCCCCATTTCCGCTGCTCTGCTCCCCTTCAGAGCACAGCTCCCCGAGGTGCTGCCTGGACTCGCTGCCTCCGTCCCGTCTGGAACCCAGGCCGGCAGGACCCTCGTCCACCCCGCCGACCGCCCTGGTGGCTCCTGCGCTCCCCGCCCGCCCGCCGCACCTGCACAGGCTCTCTCCCTCCTCCACCTCCTCCTGGCCTCCCCTCCCCTCCCCTCCCCTCCCCTCCCCTCCCAAACGTGAGGGAAGGCCTCTCCTCCGTCCTTCGTCCTTCTGGAACACCATCTGCATGCTGCCGGCGCAGGCTCGCCCTTCACCTCAGACCCCTCAGGTGACCTCCACGCCCACGGAGCCGCCTCCGACACCATCCCTGGGTGTCTAGTCTCCATCACGATGTGCCCGAAGCGCACTAGACACCCACCCCACACCCGCCCTGCTCCTCCCAGACCTGCCCTGTCAAAACCTCCAGCCCTGGGTTCCTGCGCCTCCTAGAGCCACCCTGTGGGCAAGCGCCTCGAGTCCTGCACGCCGGCCTCGTGACCTCACGTCTGGATTTGTCCGCCGGCCTCGGCATGGGTCTCCCCGCCCTGCCTTTGCCCCCTAACTGTTCCCAATACCTAGTGAAAAAGCTACGTGGCCAGCGTCAAAACACATGTCAAACTATGTCCCTTATCTGTCCCAAGCCCACCAAAGGCTCCCTGCCAACTCAAGGGCTCGCCGGCGCCCCGAAGGCAGCGGTGCGCCAGCCAGCACCCTCGGTGCCCCTCAGGCCCTCCCCGCCGTCCTTACGGCCCCCGTCCAAGGCGGCCTCCCGGCTCAGCAGGCACACGTTCGGCTCAGGGCCCCGGCACTCCAACATCCGCCCGCCCTACGCCACCTGCTGCCCCCGCCCGGCACCATCTTCCCAGAGACGGCGGATCACACCGGCTCGAAACCCACCCCCGGCGCCCACCCGCCTGCTCCCCTCCCCCGCTTCACCGCGAAGCACTGACGACGGTCCAACCCTCGACACGTGCCAAACACTTCCTGCGTCCAGCACCCGACTCCCCTACTGGAAGACAAGCCCCACCGCGGCAGGGAGGGCCACCGCGTCGCTCCCTGCCTCGCGCGGGGCCTGGCGCGCACGGGAGCGCAAGGAGCACACGCGCGCTGGAGCCAGCGGAAGGGCGCCTGCGGGGTTCCACGCCAACACACATCCGGGCAGGTCGGCGTTCCCACCAAAGAGCCACGGAGTGGGGCCTTCGGAGCGCTGTGCCTGTGTCGGGAGGGCGTGAGTTCGAGCCCCATGCTGGGTGTACGGCTTACTAAAAAAAAGAAATAAAAGGCACAGAGTCTGTTTAGTTTACGACGGCGAACTTCCTGTGAACGGTGCGCTCGGTCGCCAACGACGGAAATGTGACGGGCCGCTCGTCACTTGTCAACAGCAGACACGAGCAGCTGCTCGTCAGCTGAAATACACAACCGCACATTTATTTTTAATTTCGCTAATTTTTAAATATTTTGGATCCCCATAAAATAAAACCACAAAGCCATTAAAGCAGGCACAAGAGAAAAGCTACTGTGTCTGAGGATACGACTTTGCTTTCGCAGCAGCGGCTGGAAAGTAAAACGCGGCGGGCCGTCAGCTCTCATCATACGAAAAAAACGCAGCAAGAAAAAATAACCCAACAAAGCCTCCCTGTGTTGACACGAGGACCTTCCCAGTCACTGCGGGATCAACATCACACGGGTTGTCTCGTTAGGGATGTCACACACGTGGGATTTTTTTTTTTCTCTCCGTTTGTCTAGGGCACAGATTCTTCACGGAGCTGTTTCTGAAATTAACCCTAGAACGAAGCCTTGATGCCCAGTCTGATCGCGACGAGGTCAGTTCGGCATAACCTCGCCGGGCAGCGGCCTGCCTCCACGCTCCGACAACCATTTCCCAGGCACCCAGGCTAAAGAGACAGGCGAGGGAGGGCCCCTGCCTCGCAGGGGCCTTGAGGTCTAGGGATGAGGTCACGAACTGAGGGTCAGGAGCATCCCCGGACGAGTACAAGACGGTCTTGAGGTGCCACGACACGACACGGACGCTCAGGACGGGACTGCAGTGCGGGGGAGGACCGCAACTACCGCCCCCGGAGCCGCCACCTGTCATCTCGCGTGGCTCCCGTCGGAGGCACGCACCTGAGCAGGAATGTCAAGGCCACCACGCCGTAAACACCAGAACAGGGATCACCGTCCCCACGTAACGACGTGGCTGAGTAGCACTCGAGGCTAACTCTCCAGAAACGGGAAAACCTCCAAGAAACTAAAGGTCATTCCATTCCATCAAATCCTTTTGGATGCAAGTGTGGTAATAAAACAATTAAAAGCTAGTCTGCAGCAAACAAAAAAAAAACCAAACCAGTATTTATTAAACTGAGATACGTGAGAAAGACTCCACTTGCTTCTTTTTTTTCCCCCCACATCAGTGTAGGCGAAGGACGGACCGGGAGGAAGGGAACACGTCCATAAAAGGTCAAGGGCCAGATACACCAGGAAACTGAGAAGCAGGAAACCCTTCTTCCCGTGGTTTTCACTCCTCCCGGGGAAAACCCGGCCCACCGCCCCGCGCGCCGGCCAGCCCCCGACAGGACGGCAGGACACGCCTCAGACAGCAGCCCCACAGCCGCCCCTGCCCTAGTTCACGCGCTGGCTCCGGGGACCCCGCCCCCGCCCCCCGCACCGCCTGAAGGGCAGCGAGGCCCCCGGGGAGTTTGTGCTGGTCTGCGAGTGTCGATCAGCAGTCACCATACTTGAAACTGGAACAGAAAATGTTTGAATATTTCTTTATTCATTTAAATATTATAAACCATCAACATGGTACATGTGAACACATAAGACATTTTTAATGAAAAATAACTCTCGTTTCCAAAACAACGGCAGCGGCAAAACCCCGGCAAGAAGAGGGCCAGAGTTCGGCACGCTCACGACCCTGTCTGAGGCCAGACCCGCGGGAAGGCGACGGGGTTTCCCACGCGCCTCGGATCCGGAACCGTCGCCCTCGAACCGGCCGGGTTGACACGTTCGAAGAACACTCTCCCTCACGCAGAGGGCGGCCGGGCAGTACTTTACTGGCCTTTTCAGGTAACTGTGGACATTCCTTCTTAAAGGGGCCTGGGGGGCTCAGGGGCTTGAGCGGCCGACTTCGGCTCAGGTCACGATCTCACCGTCTGTGAGTTCGAGTCGCACGTCGGGCTCTGTGCTGACGGCTCGGAGCCTGGAGCCTGCTTCGGATTCTGTGTCTCCCTCTCTCTGCCCTTCCCCTGCTCACGCTCTGTCTGTGTCTCTCAAAAATAAATGTTAAAAAAAAAAAATTAAAGAAAAAAAAAGACAACAGCGACACTCAGCTGGTGTTCTATTTTTCCCCTAAAGTTATGTTGCAGTGTCGAGTCTCAAACCCTATGAGTGAACGTTTTACTTGATTCCTTTAAAATTCATTGCTCTGGGGACACCTGGGTGGCTCAGTCCGTTAAGCATCCAACTTTGGCTCAGGTCATGGTCTCACTGTTCACGGGTTCGAGCCCCGCGTCGGGCTCTGTGCTGACAGCTCGGAGCCTGGAGCCTCCTTCAGATTCTGTGTCTCCCTCTCTCTCTGCCCCTCTCCCACTCGGACACTGTCTCTCTATCTCTCTCTCTCAAGAATAAATGTTAAAAAATTTTAAAGATAAAAAAGTAAAAAATAAAAGAAATATTTCTTTTATTTTTTACTTATATTTATAAAAATATAAAATTAATATTTCATAAAATAAAATAAAATTCATTGGTGTGTCTTGCACTTTCAATGGATCTTTTGCCCGAGTGCAAGTCTGTGACACCCTGCGCGTCGGCAGGACCATGCTGGCTCGCGGAGTCGGGCGCCCTTCCAGACGCAGCTTCCCGGTGTCGGCCAGCGCGGCGCGCTCCCTCACACTGACGGCGGAAACAGCTCGAAGTACCGAGAAGCTGTCGGGATCTCGATGGCAGACACGCACTTTCCGAACTTCCGATTCCACCTGACAGCACACGCGCCCTCCCCGGTGACGGGGCCGCAGCGGCTTTCCTCCAGGCGACAGGCTCACTTAATTCCTTCAGTAAGAAATACCCACAGTGCGGCAGGCGCCTGGGCGGCTCAGTCGGCTGAGCATCCAACTTCGGCTCAGGTCATGACCTCGCGGTCCGTGAGGTCGAGCCCCGCGTTGGACTCTCCTGTCCCCTCTCTCTCTCTGCCCCTCCCCACTCTGGCCCCCAAATATAAACATGAACAAAAAATCTGCCCAGTTTGTCAGTTATTCTTTTACGTGGTCCAGGAGGAAACACAGCTAGCTGAGCTAGGAACGGGAGACAGCAGGGCTTGTCCCCAAGGCAGGGCTCGGAATCCAAAACACCACGGAAGAACTTTTTTTTTTAATGTTTTTATTATTTATTTTTGAGACAGAGAGATAAGAGTAAGAGCAAGGGGGGGCAGAGAGAGAAGGAGACGCAGAATCCAAAGCGGGCTCCAGGCTCCGAGCTGTGAGCACAGAGCCCGACGCGGGGCCTGAACACACAACCATGAGATCACGACCTGAGTCGCAGTCAGATGCCTGACAGACTGAGCCACGCACGCACCCCAGAACTCTCCATAACCTTCCTGTTTGGTCACACCGAGAAGGCAACAGAGGAGCACTCGAGGGCTGACACTTAATAACACGAATGACTTTTCCGGCTTCCTCGGGGACATCCTCAGGCGAAAACGGCGGTCTCTAACGGCAGGCGTGAGGACAGAAGGACCCAGCTGCGGCCGGGGGGCTTGGCCTCCGTCGTGCCCAGGCGGCGGCCACGCTGCCCCGTCAACCCCGCACCGTCGGTGCAAGCGTCACCACACAAAAGCGGCCGACGACCTCTCATGATCACCCTGAAAACCATTTTCACCCCGCAGAGGGCCTGGCGAGGTCTGGGGGGCGGGGCCCCCAGTCATAAACAAATTTCAGGGGACACTTAAATGCGGGCAGTGCCCTCAGGGCCACTACGGCCGCGTGAGAGAGTGCCCTGCCCCCAGGACAGGGGCGCTCAAGCATTTAGGGGTGAAGGAGAGGGAGCTCTGCGACTTGCTTTCTTTTTTTTTTAATGTTCATTTTTGAGAGAGAGACAGAGCACGAGCAGGGGAGGGGCAGAGAGCGAGGGGGGCACAGAACCCGAAGCCGGCTCCATCCAGGCTCTGAGCCGTCAGCACACAGCCGGACACGGGACTCGAACCCACAGACCTAGAGAACATGACCTGAGCCGAAGTCGGCGCTGAACCGACGGAGCCCCCCAGGCACCCCCACAACAAAGTATTTTTAACTAAGGCACGTACGCGGTTTCTCAGCCACGCTGCTGGTGCACACTGAAGTCAACGACCGCCCAGGGGAGACGTGTCTGCGCGCTGGGACGCCCGGACCCTGACGCGCCCGGCTTCCCCGCAGCACCGGCTCTGCCGCGGCGGCCTGGAAGCCCACCCGCAGGGTGTCCGAGCTGGGCCTGTACACGCGGGGGAAGCCAGGCACAAGCACTGACTTCATGCGTCCGGAAGAAGGACACGCACCTGTGTCCCCACTGCACTCCTCCAGCCACTGGTCTCCAGATTCGAGCTAGGAGACGCGGCCCGGCCCGGCTGACGAGCCACGCCGGCCCGGGGCCTCCCTGCCGGCGGACACGGCCCCACGGCGCGGCGGGGGAAACCGGTGCAGGGACGCTAGGCCGACCCGTGCTAGCCGTGCATGGCGCTGGCGAAACGTCTTAAAATAAGTAAATATTTAGAAAAAGCAAAAACAAACCCCTGCAATGCACCCTGCTGCCCACCACCTACCACCACGGTCCTCCTGTGCCCAGCTGCTGAAGCACCTTCTGGAAGCCACCCGAGCCCGTCCACAAACGACGTCTCTCCCCTCTTCCTCTGGATCCCCAACAGACAACAGAGTTCCCAAACTCGCGGTCAGCTCTCCCCCAAGGGCCCAGCCGAGAGCCCGGCCTCCACCCCTGACCGCCCTTCCGCCCCGCCCCTCCACACCTCCCCCGCTCCCGGCACCTCTGCCCCCTGCGGAAGCTCCCCACTTTCCCGGCCCAGCACGACCACCCACCTGGCGGCCACTGCCCCGCGTGCTGTGGGGCGCCACCGAGGCCCCTCCCACCTCCCAGGAGACAGCACGTGGGGTGCTGGACGGACGGGAGGCATCGTCTCCCAGGGCGGCTGCAGGCTCGGGCTTCAAGGGCGGGGGTGACCCCATCCCTCCCAAGTCCCTACCCCACCTCGCCCTCACACCTCGCATTTCAAACACACCCCGGCCTGTGATGATAAAATCCACCCAACGCTTCCACGGCCGACCGCTGCCCGTGCGAGCCCGCCCTCCGCGGCCCTCCTCTGCTGCCCCTCCACCCAGGTGTCAGGCCCTCCCCAAACCGGCTCTGGCCTGCCTGCCTGTACACAGCCTCCTTCAACTCACCTACCCAGCAAATGCGTTCCAGGCCACATCCAGCCCTCGAGCCAGGTCAAAAGAACACTATTCTGTGACCCAAAATTACACGGAACTCAGTTTCAGGGTCCACGGATTAGCTTTATGGGACCGCGGCCACGCCCAGCTGTCGGCATGCTGTCCACGGCTGCTCTGGGGCCGGGAGGGCTGGGCCGGCGCCCGAACGTCTCCCCTTAACGTCAACACCACTGCGGGGCGCACTGGGTGGGCACGGGTGCGCGCGGGGCCCGCCGGAGCCGCCCACCGGTACCGGCAGGGAAGGGACCCCGACGTCCCTGCGAACACGCGATCCTGAACCTCACGCCTCCAGTCCCCGCCCGGACGCCTGGTGAGCCCTTCAGCTACAGGACAGTACAAACCTTGGCTTTAATCATCTCACGAAAACAAGGCAAAAAGAAGCATTCACCACCTGGAGACCACAGTTCACGGTCAGACTCTCTCCTACACTTGGAGCGGCTCGCACCGCCGTCGTTCCGGCCAGGGCGGAAACCACTCCGAGGGGCGGCGCTGCGGCAGACGGCGCGGCCAGCTTCTGTCCCTCCAGAGAAGAGAGCTATGTTCCGTTCCGAAGAGATACGCTACTGGTTTTGATGACCATATGCTGAAATCCAGCTAATAGCCCATTTTATGAGCCTGAATTAAAGACCAAATCAAACACTTAAAGTCATTTGCCCACTGACGTACGTCTGTTCATACGAGAGGTAGGCCCTAAGGTTGTAAGAATTCCCACTCACTGCAAATTGTGTAAAATCATCCAACAGAATTTAAAATCCTCAATGAAGTGCGTTAAGTAACAAACGGTACGCGCACATCACCACCCCGCGTAGCAACAGCCTCCATCACCAGCTACGGTCAGAACCGCGAGAGAGGCGCTTCCCTGGGGGGAACAGGTGCGTGCGTAACCCTAGTGTCTGCGCGGCGGGCGGGACCGCCAGTTCCTCACGGCAGGAAGACAAAGGTGACCGTGGCTTCTCCACTCACGATAAACGTGTACTTTACAAGCACGGCCAAGCTTTTTCTTAGCGAGTTACTGATTTCGAGCACCTCTACGCTCCCGGCCTGGCTAACCCCAAGAGTCTGCGGTGTAAGCGTACCGCAGACAAAACCGGGACTGTAGGCACGCGTCCGTCAATGAGGTCGGCGCCACGAGCCGGACAAACAGAAGAAGATTGGGACCCGGACGGCCACGTCACAATAATAATTCCACGTACTGAGTCCTAAGCACCGTTATCGGCACTACGGCACTGTTTTTTAAGTTTATTTATTTTTTGAGAAAGAGAGCATGCGTGCGCACACACGAACGGGGGAGAGGCAGACAGAGGGAGGGGGACGGAGGATCCTAGGTGGGGTCCCACAAGGACAGCAGAGAGCCTGATACGGGGCTTGAACCCACGAACCACAAGATCCTGACCTGAGCCAAAGTCAGACGCTTAACCAACTGAGCCGCCAGGCGCCCCGGCACTAAGTCATTCTATCTTCACACCTGTGGGTGCAGGTCACTGTGCCCCCACTTTACAGACAGGCCCAGCCCTAAAGACTCCCTCCCATGAGACGGATGAGCCCGGAGCACCCTGAAGAACTGGGGCTGGAGGGGGGCAGGAAGCAGAGCAGCCTCCCCAGCGACTCGTCTGTGTCCTGCTAACCGAGCCCGCCTGTTACCCGTCCCCCACGTTTGCGCTTCCTCTCTGGCGTCTGCGCATCGTCCACCGTTAGCTCCCTCCAGAAGCTGGCCTCCTGTATCACGCGCCCGCCTCGCCTGCCTCATGCGCGCGCCGCAAAGCTCGGGGAGGGGCGTGGGCAGCAGTTCAGGGGTAAGGACACGACGGGGTCCTGATCTCCTCTCCCTGCCTCACGATTTCACACGAACCAAACCTAACAACTAGCAGGTGCCTAAAGGGTGAGGTAATCTGTAATCCTAACCGGGCAGCACAAAAACAGAAGAAGATTAACTCCCAACCTGAGCAGTATTAGAGTAAGTAGCAGTGACAGACGGGAGGCGCTCGGATAATTCCAGGTTTCCGGTCCACACGCCCTGTCCGGCGAATGCGACCGCTCGGAGGCAGGGCCGAGAACCAAGGAGAACCGATTCCCATGATCTAGAACAGAAAACAGACACAAGCCGAAGGAGACGGCTACGGCTGCATCACGGACACTGGCTGACCCACGCACGGCCCTCACCGGGGCTCGGAGGAGGCGGACACACCCCACGCCACCAGCGCCGCGGGGGCCAAGGATCTAAGTTTACAGTCTTGGTTCTGCACACAGCGTCCGGTCACTGTTTTCCCTCGGGTCAGAGTTCTCGCTGTGTAAATGAGAACAGTACAAGGTAAAGGAACTGTACGAGAACCCCAAAATCACCCGGATCGGGTCCAAGACTGAAAAACCAGTCCAGGCAATCCAAACGTCCCCGCGAAGCACGGATCGCTCTTAATTTTTCAGAGTCGCGTTTGCAGTCAAACGTCTGAATCAAACTAGCGTGCCTTCCTACTACTGCTCGGCACCGGGAAGCCTGCGTGAGGCGCGGGGGGTGGATTTAGGCCGCAAGCGGCACGAAGGCCTGAAACGTGGTGACCGCGCCTCACGAGTGCTCAGCTCCACCCCCACACCAGCCCCCGGAGGAGGGGCGACGGCGGCCCTTCGTCTGGAGGAGACATTCGCGAGTCTGCCCTGGGCCAAACAGCCAGGACGAGGTGATCTGGGGCTCAGACCCCAACACTCCCCCGCCTCAAAACCGGCCCACGCAACTCGAGACCATCCTATTGGCAGCAGAGCCGAAATCCATCTCTGGAGAGGACTGTCCCGCCCGAGCAGGGAAACGTCCTGAAGAAGCTACACGGAGCCCAAAGCTCCACTCCAGACTGGCGCGGGGGTACCCAACCAGCGGCCCCAGGAGACCGGAACTCCGGTCACAAATTCGGACAGGGACAGCAACCTAGGAGCCCGGAACTGCTTGCTACCTGCTAAGATAATTCCAAGTGAAATTTATTTTTAAATTTTAAGAAAACCTATTTGCTACACTAAAAAAATTTTTACTTTGATTACAGAAACAATGACATAATTTAGCTGCCTTTCAGAAAGGTTTTCACCCTCGCCCATTAACCTTTCAGGTGGGGGGAGGCGAATTTCAATCCGGAAACCCCACATATTTATGCTCTGATTTAAAAAACAAAAAACAAAAACCCACAGACCCGACAGTGAGTAGGTACCCCTGGAAAGTAACCCTTACCTCGCCAATAGGGCTGTATATACTTGAGGGCAACCTTAGATAATTTAACCTTTTCAAAATAACTCTAGCAAATGATACCATGTAAGGTCAGATTCATTTCGGACTCACAATTCTAGCACATTCCAATCACACCCCACTTACACTTGCAACTAATGATGGGGGGGGGACTTCTAAAAGAAATACGCGTTCTGCCTCTTTGCTGAGTCTCCCATGCCTCTCTCAACAGAAGGCAGAAGGAAAGGATTATTCAAAGTGACTTTTGTCAACAATAAATTCGCATTTTTGAACTTTACTAAGCTTGCACTTTGGAAGGAATATGGGCCTAATTTATCATTATATGGGCCAGGGCAAATATTCTTGGGGACAAAGATCTGTCAGAGTGCGTGAGAGTCCCTTTTTCTTTTGCCATCAAGGACATCATGGGGATAACTGGTAAAATCCGAATTAGATCTGTTGCCCAGATCATAGAGATGTATCAGTGTTACACTTCTGATTTTAATAACTACTTTGAGGTTATACCAAAGCATACCCGTTTCTAGGAAGCAGCCACGTAAGCACTCGAGTGAACGGTCATCATCATCTTACTCTGCGGAGAGAAAAGCACACCCAGGTACCCAGCTGGAGCGAGGAGAGGCGCGGAGGAAACAGGAACACCTGAGGCTCCGGACCGTCCCAACTCTGCGAACGAGTCCTGCAGCTTCTCGGCCTGACAACGTTCAACTCCTAGGAAGAGGCGCGGAGGCTTTTGCTCTCCAAAGACAGTGAGGACGGACGGAAGGACGGACAGGAGAGCCTCATCTGAAGGCGACTCTGTCGTTACTGTATTTCTGCGAGGCTGCCACCGATCCTTCCCCTCCAAGGAGATTTTCCCAAAACGAACTAAAAGTTCCTGACCTACGCTCGCAGTGCCTCCGGCAGACTCGCGAGGCGGCTTGGGGGACTGCTTCCGGGTCGCCCCGAGGCCTCGAAGTCTGCACTCGGGAGCGTGGGGTGCCGGGGAACGGCGCGGCAGCCTGGAGGTCGAGGATGGCACCTGAGTGGCCCTCGGCACCGGCTGAGGCGCCCCTATCCATCCTCCTCCTGTTCCTGAAGCCCCAACTGGGATTTATTTCTCCAACTTGCATTAACACTCTTAGTCTAGGGCTTGAAGTTTCACCAGCTAGAGCCCACGGGCCAAATCCTGCCTATTCTTGGAGATGAATTTTATTGGAAAACAGCTGTACCATTCTGGCTTCCACCCTCCGAGGGAAAAGTTGAGCAGTTGTCACAGAGACCCCCAAAGTCAAAAATATTTAATCTGGACCTTTATGGAAAAAGTTTCCGGACTTCTGCCCTGGGGCTCCCAAGCGCTTAGCGACATTTGTGACATCTGTAGAATCTTGAAAGTGCCCTGAGGCTGAGGGGTAAGGAAAATAGGAACTACCGGTTCCTAGAACAGTAACCTTGACTTCAGGACGGTTCCACCGCCTTCCGGTCTCGGTGATCTTCTTGCTCCACCTCCTGTTGGCTGTAAGTGACTTCTGATTCCCATTCCAGTGGATCCAGAGAAATCCCAAAGAGGTAAAGCAGGCTGAGTCCTTGAACAGTCCCGAGAACGCAAGACGCAAACCGAACTGCACCTTTAGCCGCAGCCCTGCTCGAAGGGGCCCCCAGGCAGCCTGCGTCTGCTCCATCTCACCGCCCTCCTTCGCCTCCTCTCCTCCCTAACATCGTAGGATTGCAATTTTACAGGAGTTTGAATCACATATATCTAAAATAACCTATTAAACCCTCACTTTGCCAAAAATGGGAACATTAGTTGGCTGAATGCCACAAATATTAAAAATCCGTAAAATATTTAATTACGAAACCAGAAGGCCAATTAACTGCAAACTGTTTTTCCATGGACGGCTGCAGCAACTTTTAGCAGGTAAACAGGACGCTCAGCCTTCTTTCTCCAATTCCGTTTAAAAACACTTGGGTGTGAATCACACGGCTGTGTGAATGTTCGGGGAAGCGTTCTGGCACAAAAGGCAGCCTAATGCAGCCCTCTGCTCCCGAGGACCGCCCTGGGCTCCTGCCGACGAGTTCGCAGGATGGTGCGGCCGCAGGTGGGCGCATCGCGGCCGTCCACCTGCCGACAAGATCACTGGGCTGCACCGTGGTGACAGCAGGAACCACAGCCTGGGTCCACGGTCCTTGATCTTTGACATTAAGATGCCCGGACCTCTAGCCACGGCCACTGGACACGATTCACACCAAGGGAGTGCCAGCAGTACACACATCAAGTTTTCTCTGCCGGCGTCATCCAGACCCCTTTCGAGAAAATTCAGAAAGCTATGCTTCAGGTTAATTGGTGATTTTCTACCTTGTGAAAAAAGGAAAAATCACTACAGACCACAAGGAGCGCTTTTTGAAGCAGAGAATATAAATCTTTATTACTCAACAGTCCGTCAGTACAGGGTTCTGCCCACGGCTGCTCGATGGGCTCCACGCGCCCCAGGCTTCCGGGCAGCGCTCCCACCCACGAGGGCGGGCCTCCGTCCCCACCTGGGCCCTCTGCCCAACCTGCCTGCCCCTTCAGCGCCCTGTGTATGCTCGGCTATTTCAAATGCTAACTCCAGATAATTTAGGACAAGGAAATGGTAGTCCATTTCATATACACATCCACGCCACCGACCGACTCTGTCAGTGACTGATTAAGACATGTCCTCGTCTCTGCCTTCTCCGGCCCTTCCTGTTGGATACTCTTCTTCCGCACGTATGCACTGTAAGCGACCTGACCTCACAGGCTATTCTGGGGCACCTCGGAGGTAGATGGTCCAAAACATTTAATCAGATCAGATACTTCTCGACCATGGGCAGAAGTAAAAGGTACCAAAGAGTTAATGCAAAATAGGAATCGATTTCAT
>PITB01003719.1:102924-123803 GCA_004024585.1 Paradoxurus hermaphroditus
GGGGGGGGGGGGGGCAGAACTTCCTCCAGCAGGGGCAGTCCAGCCACAGTCCTGGACGATGGACAGGCCCAAAAAGGTAAGGCAAAGAGGGCTTAAGAGCGAATTATTAGCTGAAGCTCTAGTCTGTAACTGGTTTCACAACACGCACAAGATCAAAGTGGAACACCTAAAGGCTAAGTATGTGATCACTAGCCTGAAAAGCAAGCGTGACTGCTGTTTCTAATTCTTGGTGACAGGCTAAATGAGTTCCAGGTACTGGTCCCCGGCAAGAACACAAGTGTGGCTTTTTAAGAGCAAATGGCAGGGGCGGCGGGGCTCAGTCGCTCGGGTCATGAAGGGAGTCCCGTGGCGGGCGCCGGGCTCGCAGTGTGGAACCTGCTCTCTCGCCCCTTCTGCCTCTCCGGCCTTCCCCACTGCAAGATAAACTTTACCAAAGAAAAAAAGAGCGAATCGCAACCATGGGATCCCACTCAGTATTTGCTCTCAAACTCCCTGAAACTCCCCCTCACGCCCCCCCTCACGCCCCCGAAGAGTGAACATTTCAGAATGCTTCAGCGTACTTCCAATGAACAGTCCATTACAGGATCTTGTTTTTATGACCAGCAGATATGTGAAGTCAGAACACAATACAATAATGGTCTTTATTTACCTGTTACGGGGAGAACTTCTTCAAGTTTTTTATCTCAGACATTCTCACCAAAAACCTTAATGTGTATTTTCCCCCAGGAGCTTCTTCAAAATGAGAAAAAAGTTTATTTTTTCCAGATTTTAAATAACCTAACTGGTAAAGTTACAAGCACATTTTAGTCTTGTGGGTCATGTTTTCAATGGTACAGCTCGAGTTTTCAGGATTTATACACTGTAGACGAAGACCGCAGGAAAACTGAAGGCTAATACTCTATACTGGGTGCTGTTATCAAGAAACCATTCACATACACCCACCGAGGACCCGCGAGTGCCTAGGAGCCTCAAGTACCCATTTACGCCCCCACAGAACATGGCCGTGGCTCTCTCCTACTTCCTTGGCAACCAGCCAGCACAGGAAGCACTTCTTCAGCACCGAAGGGCATACCCCACACCTGGCCATCTTTTCAAAGGCAAATTCTAAGTCTCTCCCTGGTGTTCAAGACCCGGACGCTTCTGAGGAGCAACAGTTGAGATTCTGGGGACTGCCTCTCACGCAGCTGCGCCTACGGGCATCGGACCTGTGTCGGTGTCACACACTGGGGCGCAGGATGTAACACGTCTTATTACTGGTGCAGGATATAATGTCTTATTACTGGTTAAGGTGGGATGTGTCAGGGTTTTCCACTGTGAAGTTACCATTTTTCCCTTTGAAAGACATAAATGTCTCGCGAGAGATACTTTGGAGTTATAAATATCATAAATTGGAGGAGACTTCGGGAGACATGACAACTAAATGCAGAGTGAGATCCTGGATTAGACCCTGAAACAGAAAAAGGACATTAATGGAAAACTGATGAATTTCAATTAGGTCTGTAACTTGCAGTACTGTGCTGGGGCTGATTGTCCGAGTTTTTAAGGATATGTGATTATGTAAGACGTCAGCACTCTGGAAAGTGGGTGAAAGGAACGGGGAAGCTCTCTACTATTTCTGCAAGGTTTCTTTAACTCTAAATTTACTCCAAAGTTAGAAGTTTACAAAGCTGCAGATTCTGATTCCATATGTCTGGTGGGAGCCTGAGACTGTGCCTTTCTCTCGAACACCTGGTGACGGCACTGTCACTGATCCACGGACTTCACAAGGGCCCTGCTAGGCCCTGACAAATGTAGCTGATGTATCTCACTGTGCACAACTTTCAAATGACAATCGACTAAAAGGAATCAAGATTACACATTAGGGCCGCCTGGGTGCTTCAGTCAGTTGAGCATCCAACTCTGATTTCGGCTGAGGTCACGCTCAGTCAGTAGGATGGAGCCCTGGGTCAGGCTCTGCGCCTGCTGGGGATTCGCTCTTCTTCTTTCTGCCCCTCCCCTGTTCGTCCTCTCTCCCTCTCTCTCTTCCTCCTTCTCTGCCTCCCTCAAAATAAACAAGGGAGGAGGAGGAATAAAAATTTTTTAAAATACTGTTGAAAAGTTACACTTCAAGTACAGTAATCACCGCTTAACCGGAGGCAGTCCTTAAACTCAGACATGCTGAAGTGCTACCTTTGTATGAAGACATGGTGTGAGAAGCTGGTGTGACGTGCCGAGACCGACAAAAAAGTATGAAATCACAACCTTTTGTCTGTGGTTGGCCTTCCCCAGCTTAGCCTGGCACTCCTCCAAGGCTGCAGAGCCAGAACCTCCAGGAGGGACACACAACGTCCACCCACACTGCAGCGCGGAGATGGCCACAGGGACAATGCTCAGGTCACCCGTTCCACTGACAAAAGGCATCCATTACCAAGGCTACAGGGAGGGAGAGCGGAGTGACAAGAACAGGCTCTGGAATTCCTGCTCACGGTGAGAACTGGCCACAAAGGTGATCTCTGCTCATCCCATTAAAATGACTTTTAATTGCATATAAGAAACCCACGAAAAAGAAAGTAAGACACAGGCAAGAAATTTTGCCAATTTCTGGGAGACTCAAAGGATCTACGAGAGCAAAGGAAACCACAACCTGGAGCACATAGGAAAGGGTAAAGCCAAAGGAGGGCTCTAAGCCCGTGGTAGGCTGGGACACTCAGTGGATCAAGGGTTGAGCCTGCTCACAGAAGTTGGGTCCCTGCACAGAAAAGCTATACAAGATCCTCCCTAGACCAGGTGTAGAAGCCCCAAATCAAAGGGGTCTTTCTTAAGCTGTAAGACCCAGGGCAAAAGTCTCTCCAATCTGGCCCTCGAATTCCCACACAGTAACAAGCTTCCAATCACCTGAAGGGAGACCCGCACATTTTCAAAACCAGCCCCACAGACTCAGAGCTCTCTGCCCACTTCGTCTTGCCTTAGACAACAATTACCAATATTTAAGGAGTGTGTGGCACATGAAGTATGAAACCAATATTTTAAAAAAGATAATGGTGACAGTGACACTAGAAGAAATAAGAAATCAGAGAATGAAAGAAGTGAAAATAATTCCTTATTGGTATCCTCAAAGTCAAAAAGATAATGCATTCACAAAACAATAGGCTACTGTGGGGGGGGGGGGACAGGATAAACTCCTGGATATTTTCAGTTGTGGAAATAAAAAATTTAAAACAAGATTGGGAGATAAAATTGAAGCCCTTTTCCAGAAATGAGAATAAAATGACAAAGAAAAGGATAAAGACAACAGATTCAGGGGATCAATCCAAGATGTCCATCATCAAACTAACAAGAACTCCTGAAAGAATAAAAGCAGAAGAAATTCTCAAACAAATGATACAGATTATTTCCCAGAGCTGAAAGGCAAGCCTCAGAGGCACAGAACATTCTGAGTGGGACTCCACATCCTACGGCACTTTGGAAATGTCCTAACACCGAAGAGGATGCTAAAGAGTTACCCAAAAGGAATAAGGCTACCTGGCAGAATGTTCTCACTGAAATGATGAAGAAAGCCACCATTACACAGGAAATCCTAAACCAACTCGGATGTATACTAAAGGAAAACATCAGCAGTATACATGTACTGGCCTAAAGAGTAATCAAATCTAGACTAGAAAAAGACAGACACCTGGGGAGAAGTTGGAGAGATCTGACATTATACTTAAAATTTTTAAACAAAAAGTTGTGGAAACAGAAAATGCAAAAAAGGCCAAAAAAAAAAAGCCATTACAAACAACAGAAAAAACAAAAAGCTGTAGAAGAGAGAAAAAGTACTACTCAGCCATGAAGCAAACAGTATTTGTAGGGTCACAGTTAAGTGAACATAATGAATTCAGGGGATAGAAAAGGTGGGATATGACACGAAAAGCTAAATCATCTATCCTAACAGAAAGTTGACAATGTGTAAAAACTAATAAAATGCCAAGTTACTCTTCAGAGCTATGGACACCTTCCTGAAGAAACATCAAAAAGAGGTCTTTGAGGAGTGAAACTGAAAGGCTGGACGGGGCACTGCTGCTTCTCAATGGAAGTTTTTCACGGACATTTTACTGTGTAAATTACTTTGATTAAAATATCAGATAGATGGATATATATATTAAAGCTCGGACCTCTGACAGACTTTGCGTTCAAACCCTTCACTCTGTGTGTCCTGGACAAGTCTCTAAACCTCTGTGCGTCTCAGCCACCTCACTGGATCGCTGGGACAAGAAACAGTGGAAACGATAAGCAGTACCAGCCACAGCACGGAACCCGCGAATGGCAGCCATTTCTAAAAAATGACAGCCAACTGATGTTGTCTGAATCCAGTGTCACAAGAACGTACTCTTATTTTAACTCCGAGACAAACGGAAAATGGGAGCCACACAGAACTAACGTCGCGGGCAGTTTTGGGGTTTCCTCTACCACTCGGTATCTGTTGAACCCCGCGGCGGTGCTCAAAGCTGAACCTTGAAGGGCCGGATCGTCTGCTTTCCGAACGCCTCCTCCCTCACTTGCTGAGGGCCACTCGACTGCCCCCGACTTATTTTCCGGTCTCCCAAACGTCCAGTTAGTTACAAGTGTGCCCGGGGAAGGGACGGGCCCCCCCATCGCCCATCTTCCCCCAGAGCCGGGTTACCGACGCCACCAGGCCTTGGAGCGCATTCCGGGGCGGGACGGGTAACTCCGAACGGAGGGCCGGGAGCTGTTCCGGGTCAGCGGACCCAGAGCCGGGCAGAGCCCCGATCCTGCTCGGCGGCCCGCACGAGAGCCGCTCTGCGGGGAGCGTCAGGTCCTCCGGGAACACCCGGCCCCGCGTGACGGCGGAGTCTCCGAGGCGCTCGCACGGTGCAGGTGGAACGGGCAGCTGCGGCCGCGCTTCCCAAGGGCCACGCCAAACAGGCGGGGGGACCGAACCCCGGAATCTTCCCTCGCGGACGACCCCCCTCCTTTGCTCCGTGAGCCCCCGGCCGAGCGGGGGCGTGCGCTCCAGCCTGCCGGTGCCCCAGGGCACACGCCGGCTCGGCGCTGACAGCGACCAGCGGCGCGGGCTCGCTCGCAGTGCCGTCTCCCCTGGTTCCCGACAAGTGACAGGGGCGGCCCGCCACCGCGCGCAGCCGCGGGCGCCCGGCCCCCCGCCCGGCCCACCGGCGCGGCGCGCGGCACCCCGGGGGGAGCGAGGCTCGCGCGCGGCCCCACGCCCGGCCCGCCGCCGGCAGCGCCGCCGGGGCCAGGGGGCGGGGGAGGGGCGGGCTCGCAGCGGGAGGGGCGGTGGGGGGACGGGAGGCGGACGGGGGCGGAAGGCCCGCGGCGGGGAAGCAGCAGGAACCGGGAAGGGGGGCCGGGGGAGCTGAGGGCGCCGACACGGCCGAAGGCGGCGGGCCGTTGGCCGGCCGCGCAGGGCGTCCCGGGCGGGGGCGGCGAGCGCGGGCGCGGCGGCCGGAGGAGGGCGCAGGGAGGAGGGAGGAGGGGAGATCTCGCTCTCGCTCTCGCTCTCGCCCCGCGGGAAGGGGGAGGTGGAGACGCGACCGGCTGCGGGAGCTGCAATTACCGTGTGGGCTGCGGAATTCTCGTGGTGTTTGTCGGGGAGATGCGATAATGGCGTCCGTCCTCGCGAGAGAAGCCGCCGCTCTGCGCAGGCGCCGCGAGTCCCTCCCCGCGGCCCTCCGCCCTTCACCTTCTGCGCACGCTCCCTAAACGGGGCGCGCCGGGCGCAAGGACGGGGCGGGGGGGCGGGGCCTACCGCTCGAGGCCTCCCGCGCGCGCCTTCGCCCGCGCCGACGACCGCCGAGCATGCGCACGCGTCCTCCTGCCGCGCCACAGTTTGGGCCTCTCAGGGTCCTTTCCTTCCCAACGTAAGCTCCGTCTCCGCGCTAGCCCAGTGGGAAGTTGCGTCGATGGACCGTGAGAGGAATTTACATTTTCTCTGGGGCTGAGTGAATAGGAATGAGCTCTCCCCTCGACGACTACATATCCCGAAGGGCCGTGCGCGGGTCGCGAGCGGTGCTTTCTGGGAATCGTAGTCCCTGCGTGTGCGCTGGGCCTGCCGGGACTTGTAGTCTCTCCGTACTCGGGTCTCTCCCTCCCGGCCCGCGCCCGCGGCTGCTGGGACTTGTAGTTGAGACGCGGTGGCCGCGGCCGCTGCCGCCGGGAAGGAGTACTCCCCAGGTAATAGGAGATGCTCCGGGATCCCTAGCGTCCGTCCACACCTCCCGGCGCTCACTCTTGGGAACAAGGGTGTGTTGGTTATGTGGTATATGTTTCGTATGTAACTATTGTGTTACACACCGCATGAGACGTGCATCTGTAATGTAGAGGCTATCTTATGGACGAGCACGAATTTGGTGTGAGTGTGAACGTGTTACACACATGTAGCATAAAGGCACGCTTGTTGGTACTCGTCGGAAGAAATCACCGAACTGTAGATCATCCCCAGAAATGTTACTCCTGCTTACCGCCGTCACCGTTGCGCCTCATGTGCGCTAGGGTTCCCCTGCTTTTCATTCTTCTGCTCTGTACTCGCCTCTATTTTCCGAGTTGTTTACACCGAGCAAGAACAAAACTGGAGCTGTTTTCATTTGGGAAAGAAAGAAAATGCTATCCTGCAAGTTTCCTGCCCACTTCCCTTTTTGCCAATGACAAAAAACCCGAGTCAGGGCACTAAGCGGCTGTGTGACCTTGAGCAACCTCTTCAGTTAGAGTCGCTTCCAGAATTAATACCTGGGGGTTCTCCTGAGGCCGGTCATTGGGTTTCTTTGCAGGAAAAGTGCCTTAAAGAAATTCCAGAGAACAGTCCCAGAAAGTCAGTGCTGGGAGAGAGACTTCTTTGCATTGAAATGAGAATTTTCCTGCGTGGAGATGAAGGAAGTGTGCAAGGTCACACTTTGGGAAAAGGACAAAAGCGGAGTTTGGAATCCAAAACACTGTGGTCCAGAGTCGGCTCATAGTGGGGAAAAGGGTTGCAGAAGCTGAGCGCACACGTCCGAGAGATGAGTGGGGGCAAAACAGGTTTAGACGGCCGTGCCTTCTGTCCCCACCCCTGCCCCAGTCACAGCCAAGTCTAAACACTTCACTAAGATTTCTTCGATGCAGGTACACTGATAATTTTTCATATTATTTCAAAATCTCACAAAGGTGTGGGGGACGGGCTCCTTCCCGGCCACGCCGTGCGTGCTGCTGGGCCCCACGCCACTGCTAAGTCATTATCAGACATTAAGCCCATCGTCATTGTCATCGTGCTTCTGCCAGCGTCGCTGACTTCTCCTCATTGTTAATGACTCAGGTTTATGTATTTTTCACTTCGCCACCCAGGAAGCTCACCCAGAGGAGAGTGTTCCTCAGTATTGACGTCTGGCTGATTAACCACGGTTTTAAGAATAACTAAATAGCTGGAAATTGGCAAAGCCAGCTATCTGCCGAAGAACGGTTGCTTCCCTGTTGCAGGGGGCAAGTCAGTTCGCAGGAGAGTCCAGCCCAGGTTCTGGAGTTAATGAGGCTAGCGCCCCACTAGGGGGGGCTTTATGGGAAGAGAGGGAGGGGCACTCTGGCCTGGATGGTCCCAGAAATGGGGGACCCCCTTCCACGTGTGTGCCCCGGGCATTTGCGAAGCTCTCGAAGGCCCCATCAGAATCGCACGATGCCGCTTCAAGCCAGCCCCGAAGCCCTGCGGAAGCGTCCTGTTCCGGAAGATGTCCCTAGGATGAAGGGAAGTCAGTTACTCGTGAAACTCTCGGTTGCCCAGGAAAAGCCTAGAAAACCATCACGGTTGTGTGTGAGGGCAGGGACATGGGGTGGGCCTCCCCTGGGCTTGGAATCCCAGCTCTCCTGTGGCTCGCTGCGCCGCCGAGGCCTCGTGAGCCTTGGCCGCCGCCTCTGGAAACTGGCATTTCAAACGCACAGCTCCTGGGAATATTGGGAGGATTCAGTGAAGGAGGGTTCCTAAGGGGTCTGGCAGACGGTCTGACTCAACAAATGATCGCATAACGCGTTAAGTTGCCATGCCTTGAGCCAGGCGTATATTAGAATCCCTATTCTTTGGGAAGGACATGAAGTTCAGAGAGGTTAAGCAGCACACCCAGGGGCACACAGCCAAGGCAGTGCTAGAACTTGGAGGAGGAAGGTCGTGAGATACGGCAGGAAAGGTAGTTAGGATATGGGCTGTGCAGGTCCCTGTTGGCCAAAGGGACGAGTTTGGTCCTGATCCTGAAATCACGCAAAGCCTCTTCGAGGTTTGGGACCAGGGTAGATAAGATCAGATTTGCAATTTTCAGAAGGCGCTCGAGCCGGAATGTTGAAAGATGAGTTGGCAATGGCGAGGAGGGCTCCTAAGTGAATTTGGGGGAGGACCTGGGAGTGGGGAGGCAGGGCTCCTGGCAAGAGACGTTGGAAGCCTGGACTAGGCTGGTCGCAGTGGAGACTGAGAGGCAGAGGATCGAACGGTAGCGAGAGACGGCATGCGCTGAGATCGACAGGACTCGACCACGAACCTGAAACTGGGGACGGAAGTAAGGCGGGGGAGGGGAGTGCCTCCGGGATGTCTCCGGGCCTGCAATTATGAAAAAACAGATGGATAGAAGCGCCGTTCCCTGAGAGGGGGAGCTCTGGGCGCTGCCAGCCACCGGCCACCACCCATGGTCTGGGGACTACCCTGAACGGGGCCCTTTATACTTGGTCCCCTGCAGGGGACACTGTCCTTCCTCTCCTACCCCAGGACACCTTTTCCCGCCTCACACAAGGGACGCCTGGGGGGCTCAGTCGGTTGAGCGTCCGACTTCGGCTCAGGTCATGATCTCCTGGTCTGTGAGTTCGAGCCCCGCGTCGGGCTCTGTGCTGACGGCTCGGAGCCTGGAGCCTGCTTCACATTCTGTGTCTCCATCTCTCTCTGCCCCTCCCCCGCTCACGCTCTGTTTCTCTGTCTCAAAAATAAACATTAAAAAATTAAAAAAAAAAAAAAGCACCTGCTGGGAAGAGACGAGGTTTGGGGATGAACTGGAGTCCACGGACGGTTCAGGGACAGCGGGAGCAAGCGGTGCTCGGCAGGCGCTGTCGCCTCGTCCCCACTGACGTGGGTTCTAACCAGACACGAGACAGGCAGGCCACAGCCACACGTTCCGGTCCATCAGGAGAGGTAAGGACCAACATGGTGGCAGAGGCGGTCCCCCAACACGTCCCGCCTCAGCAACGATAATCCGAAGCCCTCCTGGCACAGCCCGGAGACCCAGCTCTAGCCCCTCGTAACCGTGGTCCAGGAGCAGTCCCGCCCACCCAGGGACACGGAGGGACACCCACCCGCCACAGCCCACGCGATCGGCTCATTCGATGCAGAAAAAGCATCTGACAAAATCCAACACCCTTCACAATAAAAACTGTCGACATCATAGCCATAAATGCTGTAACAAGCCTCAGCACCATAAAACCTGTGTGTGACAAGCTCACGGCTAACATCACATTCATTCAGTGAGGAAAGGTTGGAAGGTTTCCCTCTAAGCTCGGAAACAAGACGAGGGTGCCCATTCCTATTCCGCAGGGTCCCGGAGGTCCTGGCCAGAGAAATTAGACAAGAAAAGTAAAAATCCTCCAAATCAGAAAGGAAGAAGTTAAATTGTTTCTGCAAGTCACGTGACCTAGAAAACCCTGAAGACCCCGCCAAAAAAAGGGTGAGAATTAACACACCGAGTAACGTTGCAGGATCAACACGCAAAAAGTCCATACGCTGAGAATGAACGATCTGAAAAAGAGATGAAAAACAGTCCCGTTTACAACAGCACCAAAACAGTAAAACAAATTAGGAATAGATTTAACCAAGGAAGTGAAATATCAGTACACTGAAAACTCTAAGACGCTCGTGGAAAACGCTGAAGAAGACACACACAAAAATGCAAAGATACCCCACGCTTATGCGTCAGAAGAGGTAATATTGTTAAAATGTCCACACTACCCGAAACATCTACGGATTCAAGCAGTCCTTAACGAAATCCCCATGCTATTTTCCACCAAAAAAAAAAAAAAGAAAGAAAAAGAGGAAACAATCCTAAAATGGATATGGAACCGCCAAAGACCCTGACCAGACAAAGCAAGCCTGAGAGAAAAGAACAAAACTGGAGGCATCACACTGTCCGATTTCAAACCGCTGTCTATGACAAAGCTCTCCTACTCAAAACCGTACGATCCCGCCACAAAAACAGACACACGGACCAATGGGAAGGGATAAAGAGCCCAGAAATAAATCCATGCATATTCGGTCGGCTAATCCCGGACAAGGACGCACCGTGGGGAAAGCATCGGCCCTTCAATCCATGCTGCTGGGGAAGTGAATATTCACGTGCAAAAGAATGAAATTTGAGGGGCGCCTGGGTGGCTCCGTCGGTTGAGCATCCAACTTCGGCTCAGGTCATGGTCTCGCGGTCTGTGAGTTCGAGCCCCGCGTCGGGCTCTGTGCTGACAGCTCGGAGCCTGGAGCTTGCTTCACATTCTGTGTCTCTGGCTCTCTCTGCCCCTGCCCCACTCATGCTCTGTCTCTCTCTGTCTCAAAACTAAATAAACATTAAAAAATATTTTAAAAAAAAATGAAATTTGACCCCCATCTTATGCGGGACACAACTCGAAATGGATTAGAAACTTAAGGGTAAGATCTGAAGCCATAAAACTCCTAGAAGAAAACACAGGAGACAAGCCCCTTGATACGGGGCTTTGTGATGGTTTTTCGAATGAAAACACCAATGTCACGGGATCAGAGGCAACAAAAAAATAAAAGCGGGACCGCAACCAGCTAAGAAGGTTTCGTGCAGCACGACGAAAAGGCAGCCTGCGGAAGGGGAGAAAGTATTTGCAAACCATGTAGCTGCGAACCAGGACCCAAAATATGTAAGGAATTGGTACAGAAGGGACCCCTCGAGCGCTGCTGGCGGGAACGCGCACCGGCGTGGCCCCTGTGGGCGACAGCGTGGAGGGGCCGCGTGACCCAGCCACCACTTCCGGGTAAACGGGCAAAGGAAACGCAAGCAGGAAAGCCGCCGGCCCTCCCGCGTTCCCCGCGGCGGCCTTCTCGAAAGGAAGACCTGGAAACAAGCCGTTAAGTGCCCATCGCCGGATGAAGGAGGTGTGGCATAAATAAAAAATGGACTACTATTCGGCCCAAGAAAGAGGGACATCCTGCCTTTTGTGACAATGTGGGTGAACCTGGAGGGCATCACGCTAAGTGACGGAAGCCAGACGCAGACAGACACTGCACGGTCTCACTTACGGGGCGCCTGGGGGGCTCCGTGCGTTAAGCATCCAACTTCCACTCCGGTCACGATCTCGTGGTTCGTGAGTTCGAGCCCACGGTGAGCTCTGTGCTGACGGCAAGGAGCCTGCTTGGGATTCTTTCCCACTCCTCTCTCTCTCTCAAAAATAAATAAATAATTTTTTTTAAATTTTTTTTAATGTTTATTTATTTTTGAGAGACATAGAGACAGAGCATGAACAGGGGAAGGGCAGAGAGAGAGGGAGACACAGAATGTGAAGCAGGCTCCAGGCTCTGAGCCATCAGCACAGAGCCCGACACGGGGCTCGAACTCACAGACCGTGAGATCATGACCTGAGCTGAAGTCGGCCGCTTAACCGACTGAGCCACCCAGGCGCCCCTAAATAAATAAATATTTTTTAAATAAAATAAAATAAAGTAAAAAAAAGTCAAACTTACAGAAGCAGAGAGTAGAAGAGCGGTTATCAGGGCCGGGGGTGGGGAGACGGGATACGCCCGTCAAAGCGTAGGGACTTCCAGTTTAAAAATATCTTTTTTAATGTTTATTTATTTTTGAGAGACAGACACACAGGATGTGAGGGGGGGAGGGGCAGAGAGAGAGGGAGACACAGAATCCGAAGCAGGCTCCAGGCTCCGAGCCGTCAGCACAGAGCCCGACGTGGGGCTCGAACTCACAGACCGCGAGCTCATGACCTGAGCCGAAGTTGGGCGCCCAATGAACTGAGCCCCCCAGGTGCCCCCGGACCTCCAGTTTTAAGCTGCATGCATTTGGGGATCTGACATACAGTACGGGGACCGCACCGTGTACTTGGAAGTGACCAAGACCTCAAGTACTAGCGCCACAAAACAAACAATGCTAACTGTCAGGCGGTGGAGTTGCCGTTATCCTGCTTGTGGGGAGACTTTCGCAGCGATGCACGCACGAAATTGTCATTGTGTTTGTCAAGTTTACGTCAATAAAACTTGAAAATAAATTATTTTTTAAATTTTTCTAGGTTTATTTACTTATTTTGAGAAAGGCAGAGACAGCACAAGTGGGGGAGGGGCAGAGAGCGAGGGAGAGAGAATCCCCGGCAGGCTCTGTGCCGTCAGCTTAGAGCCCGATGTGGGGCTCAAACTCGCGAAACGGGAGATCGTGACCTGAGCTGAAACCCAGAGCCTGACGCTCAGCCGACCGAGCCACCCAGGCGCCCCTGAGTTATTTTTTTGAAGCCTTCAGAGAGAAGTCTGTTCAGTCACTGCCGCATGGGTAGGGTGTCCTCGGAAGGCGGGGAAGCTACCAGAACGTCCCGTGCCTTCCTTTCCGGCCCTGGAAAGTGGGCTGGTGAGACCTCATAAAAGCCACCTGTGACATCCGTGCCTTTGAGCCCAGACCGACACGGACTCCACTCCTGGCTCGTGTCACCCCTGCGTGGCCCTGGGCCGGTCACAGGACCCCCCTGGCCTCGGTGTCCTCATCCGTAAAACGGGACACTAAAAGCTCCTTTGGGGAGTTGTTTCTACACTTTGGAATTGACCGTGGGAGTGCTCACCACCGCCTCTGGCACAAAGGGGACACTCACCCTGATGTTTTTCTGTCAAACTTGGTATCCGTGCCAGCGACTCGGATGCCGCAGCTGCTCAGGAGACACTCGCGAGCTGCCGCCGTCGCAGGGGCCGGGTGCCGTGCCTGTCCCCGGATCCCGTAATGACCCGCTCATCTATCTACACTTCGTCAGACCTGCCCGACTGCTCCCCGCCCCCCGCCTCTGTTTTATTGTAATTAGACACGTGTCACAAAAGATTTACCGTTTTCACCATTCCGAATGCACAACTCAGTGCTGTTAATACCTTCACGAAGTCGTGCAAGCCTCACCACTGACTTGGTTCCAGAACCTTCTCATCTTCCCCGAAAGGAAGCCGCAGCCCCATCCCCATCACGCCCCCACCCCAGCCCTGGCAACCCCTCGCCTGCTTTCTGTCCCTACACATTTGCCCGCTCTGGGCGTTTCGTGTCAGTGGCGTCATACGGACTTGTGGCCTTTGGTGACTGGCTTCTTTCCCTGCTGTGAGGTCTCGAGGGTCGTCCATCCCGGCTGGAGTGGGTCAGGCCCGCGCTTTTTTTTTTTTTTTTCGTTTCTTAATACACTTTAGTTTTTAGAGCAGTTTTCAGTTCACGGCAAAGCGGAACAGAGAGGTACAGAGACGTCACGTCCAGTCCTCGGCCCTCCGCACTCGCGGGCTCCCCTGTGTCAGCGCCCCCATCAGAATGGGGTATTTGTTTTTTTTGTTTTTTGTTTTTTTTTTAATTTTTTTAAAATTTTTTTAACGTTTATTTATTTTTGAGAGACACAGAGACAGAGCATGAGCAGGGGAAGGGCAGAGAGAGAGGGAGACACAGAATCCGAAGCAGGTTCCAGGCTCTGAGCCATCAGCACAGAGCCCGACTCGGGGCTCGAACCCACAGACCGTGAGCTCATGACCTGAGCCGAAGTTGGCCGCTCAACCGACTGAGCCGCCCAGGCGCAGAATGGGATATTTGTGACATTCGAGAGCCTCCAGTGACACGTCATGGTCACCCAGACGCCAGACCCAGAGGTCTCTCGTGGTGGTGCACCATCTTTGTGTCTCGGGCAGAGATTTTCTCCCGGTCTGTGGCTTGCCTCCTCGTCCTCTGTCACCGCCCCTCACACAACGCAAGTTCCTCGTGTGGACGAAGCCTCACGGATTAGACCCAGCCTTTGGTGCCGGACCCGAGAACTCATCGCCACACCCGGGCCCACCTAGATTTCCTCCTGTGTCATCGCCGAGGACTCTTTAGTTTCGCATTTTATATTTTGGTCCACGACTCACTTTGAGATCATTCTTATGAAGGCTCTAAGATCTGTGTCTAGACCGCTATGTTTTGCACGTGGCCGTCCGGTTGTCCCAGCGCCGTTGACCGAGAAGACACCTTTGCTCTTCTGTCAATGCCCAGTTCCCTAGATCTGTGGGGGTCGGTTTCCGGGCTCTCTTCCATCCCACTGACCGATTCGTATCTTCTTTAGCCAACGCCGCACGGCCTTGAGTGCTGGAACTTCGTTTTTTATGACTGCGTAATTGCGTTTTGTGATACTTCGGTTTTTTTTTTTAATCTACTCATCTATCGGTGAACATTGGGGTAATTTCTACTTTTTCAGTTGTTACGAATAACTACTATGCACATTTTTGTATAAGCGCTTATGCGGACCTACGTTGTCCTCCCTCCTGGGTGTGTGCCTCGGAACAGGATTGCCGGGACTCATGACGAGTCTACATGTGACTCACGGAAGAGCCTGCGCGCCCTCCTAAACCACACTCCTCAATGTTCCGGAGGAGGGAGTCCCGCCTTCCCGATTCAGAGGGGCCCACGCTGAGAGGAACCGCCAGCCCGCCGCACCCCGCCAGCTTTGTGGGCCCGCTGCCTTGGCAGGGGGTCCTCCAGTCCCGGATGGACCTGCTTGGCTGGTGCCTCCTGGGGCAGAGACGGGCTCCTTCCCCCGAGCCCTGCCCGGACTGCAGGTGAGCGAGCCCGATGAGTGCTGTCTTCAGCCCCCACGTTTTCGAGTCATTTGTCAGGCGGCAGAAGATCGTTGGGGCGTAGGTGGGCTTCTGTGCATCTTTATCCCAACCAAAAATCTCCATGCAGTAGGTAAGTATTTGGAATAGATGACTGGCCGTCGTGACTGTCCAAGCACGGATTGGACACTTTCTGGGTGGGCCTGTGGACGCAAGGAAGAGCCAAGAGGCAAGGCTCAATGAGACAGGGAGCGAGGGGCCACACACCTGAGCCCCGACTCTGCCAATTTCCAGCGAGGGAGGACTTAGACAATGCTCACGCCGCCGCTCTGAGCTTCGGCTCCTTCATCCGTAGGACGGAGACCAAAGTGCCTGCTAAGCTAGGGCTCTCTGGGACACAGGGAGAGTGTGAACCGGCCGGATACAGTCAAAGAAACTCCTGGACTTCCAGAAATGACGAGTCTGGAAGGGCACCGCAGGATACGGGAATAGACATTGCTGGCTGAAGCAGTGTCGTAGTCTCTGTCGCACGTGCACGCGCTCTCTCGCTCTCTCTCTGTTTCCAGCCCTCCCATCATCCCTGGGCTCAGTTTCTCTCCATTCTTGAGCAAGAGCTCACGAAGAGTTCCTGGCAACTGCACACAGGTCGGCTCAGGTTACTTCCCTCTGCTTGGCCAGACCCGAGATACATCAGGGACAGGGGTCAGCTTGACCCGAGCCCCGGACGGCCAGCGGGGGAGGGCTAGTGTCCCGGGGAAGACTCGGGTGATGCCATCAGAGGAAAGGGGCCGGGTGTCAGGCAGGCATACACAGCCTCCGCCCCTAGCACGGGGGGATGTGTCGCGGGGCTCTCACGAGCCCCAGAAGGGCACCCAAGCGCACATGAGCAGTGACGTCAACATCGCTGTCTGTCCAGCCGTGCTGCTTTTCTCCCGGAAGTGGTGGATCAGCCGCAAGCCTGCAGCCAAGAGGAGAAGATGTTTCTCTTGGGCCCCCAGGCACCCTCGCTCCGTGGGTGTTTTCTTGACCCAGGACGTGGTGGAATGGAGCCGGCAGGTGGCGACTATGGCAACAGCACGGCGGGTCTTGAGATCCTTATGAACGGGAGGTTTCCACTACAAAGCATCCTCTTGGCCGCGCGGGTCAGGGAAACAGGTTCGCAAACCCATAAAATCAATAAAAGTCTGTGCCCAAAATTGTGCTATAAAAAAATCCCCGAAGAACAAGAGATTGCTGTGAACGAAATGCATGTAGAAACTTGAACGTGTTTTCAAGATTTTTGTCCAATCAGCATTTTTTCCTCTTCCTTCCTTCCTTTCTTTCTTTCTTTCTTTCTTTTTCAACTAGAACAAAATTTCTTTATGGACAGTGTATGTATCATCTGGGAATCTTAAAGTACTTTGGAGACCATACAGTTGAATTTAGGGATGAATTTGAATTTCTATTGTGTAAGAATAAAGCCCTATTTGGAGAGGGTGACGCCAAGAAATTCGAGGCGTCTCACCGGAGGGGGGCGTGGAGAGCAGGCTGGAGGCCTGGAGGAGATCTGCGGAGCCCAAAGGCGGACTGCTGGCAGCATTGCCTCTTGCTCAGGGGAGGTCCGTCTCTGTTCTATTCAGGCCCTTCCACTGATGGGATGAGGCCCACCCACAGAGGAGCATGTGCACTGATCTAAATGTTTATCGCAGCCAAAAAATGTCTACACTGAGGGGCGCCTGGGTGGCTTGGTCGGTTAAGCCTCCGACTTCGGCTCAGGTCATGATCTCACAGTTCACGAGTTCAAGCCCCGCGTCGGGCTCTGTGCTGACAGCTGCAAGCCTGGAGCCTCCTTCAGATTCCGTGTCTCCATCTCTCTCTGCCCTTCCCCCACCTGCGCTCTGTCTCTCAAAAATCAATTAACATTAACAAAAAACACGTCTGCACCGAAACATTCGGGATAATGTTCAACCAAATATCTTGACCCTGTGGCTCAGCCAAATTTACAGAAAATTAACTATCACGACTCGACGTGAGAAGTTTTCGGTTCGGGTAGATAATCTCACATCGTATGAAGGCCACTGGTTGCTGTTTCATGTGCAAAGGAGATACTAAGGTATTAGAAGGTGTCGGACTGGGTAAACATGAGACTCTTTGGCTCAAAATACAAGGAAAATGGGCGAGGACAGAACACGGCACACTCCCTCAAGCACGTAAGTTGGCACTCGCATCAACTATTTTAATACTTTGGTCCTCTGCCCCCTGGTTGTCAAAAGTAGGAATTACGCTTGAAGATGTTCAGTGCAGTGTTATTTATAAGACAAAAAAAACCCAGGCCATCGGTAAGGGGAGTGATTTGATAAATTATGGTATATCTTTTCACAGAATGTTCTGTAGTTCAAAAAAAGAGTAAAAGACACGGATGTAGGTGCTTCATCGTGATAATCATCACGTGACCGTAGCTGTATCTATATACATAATTTTGGACACATAGGTACCCTTTACATAGGATAGGATTATTTCCTGTGTTAAAAACAGGGGGAGAGATCTATAGGATTTTATGTCACGGAGATTTCCAGAAAGAGCCTTAAGAAACCGCAATCGGGGTGCGGTTCACAAAAAGATAGAGGCTTTCGTTTTTCACCTTTGACCTGCTTCAAATATCTTTCACCGCACGCGTGTGAACGGCTTTCCTGTCTCTGTCGATGGCAGGCATCTCAGTTTCTACTGTAACAGTGATTGAAACGATGCTCGCGTCGGTGGGGAGGGCTGTGCGGGGCAGGCTCGCTCGGCAGTGTTTTCCGGATAAAGCAGAGCCCTGCCGTGTGGCTACGGGGGGTGGGGGGGGGACAGGGAGACCCCGGAACCACAGGGACAGCCAGCGCAGCATTCTACCTCCACTAGGCAGGCTGAGGACGGCCGAGGGCCCGCCCTTCAGAGCAAAGGGGGCTGCGGGGTGCTGGCCGGCGGGGTCCCCGAGGCCGGGGAGACCCGGGTTCCTTCCGGGCTCAGCCAACCCCCAGACGCTGACCTCCCCACGGTAATAGAAATAAATACCTCCCTCCCAAGTGCTTGTCTCACACCGACGGGTTAAACCCCGAGGGCCACATAGCAGAGTGAGTGCTATTATTTCCCAACCTTACAGAGGAGGGAACTGGGGGGAAAGTCAATGAATGAATGAATGAACGAAGAAACGAATGAAGCTACCCGAGGGTAGGCACCTTTGTAAAATGCTTTTGGGGAAGAAAAGCACGCGTATTCCAGAGTAGCCAGGGAGGCAGGCCGACTCGGGGGCCACCAGAGAGTAGGTCAAAGTTCTGTGCACGTGCCCGACGGGGGTCTCGGGGACCCACGCGTGGACCCAAGGTCCCGAACCCCTGTTCTGTGGGGTTTTTCAGATCTAAGAGTCCAGGATTCTATGAGAAGCAATGACCTCCCTGACCCTTTGAAGTTTGCAAGCTGAAAACTCCCTCCCGCCCAAAATTAAAATTATTCCGAATTCACCCTGAAGTCTCCGTTTCACCGCTAAAAAGTGTCAGGAGGAATAAGCTAGTGTTTAGTCCAAAGTAGGGTTTTTTGTTACCTGTTCTATTACCAGTTGTATAATCAGGGTGACCCCCCCCCCAGTCGCTGTTGAACTGTGGATACTTTGTGTGGGAAAAGTAGCAATATTCATGCTGAGCCCGTGCGGTGACCCCGGAGTGCCCTGGGCCAGCCGGGATATGTCACTTTAGGCAGAACGAATCGGCGACAGGTCACGTCTGTTCGTGGCAAACCGGGACTGGCTGCTTTTCCGGGAGCCCTGGCAGGGAGGTCACCTGCCGGCCGGCCCCTCCACCTCGCGGGCCCTTTGCCTAATTCCCATCCCTGCACTTTGGAACCTGTCATTCCGTCCCCATGCACACAGCACGGCTCTGTGCCGGGCCCCACAGGCATACAACACGGCTCCAAACTAGGGGTCAACATCCAAGAACAAGGCCTCTGCTCTCCCCTGTTTGCCTCTTGCCCTCTCTCCAGTACGAGCGGCGATCCGTCCGCGGAGCCCTCCTCCCTCCTGGCACACGCCGCTGTTTACCGGGTCGAAGCTCAGGGGGCCCGCGGGCCCGCCACAGTGAAGGCCACTGGTCTGCCCTCGGGGCACCCACCCCTGTGCCAAACTGAGCACCCTCCGGAGGCTGGGGCAGGCGTGGGTTGAAATTCAACCTTTGGGATCAGGGGATTGGGTGAGTTTCCATAAAAAGAGGTGGGCTAACCCCAGCCCACGGTCATCCCGATCCAAGTGAGACGGATAGTAGGAAAACCACCCTGACTGGACCTGACCGGGGCCTGCGGGGCGCAGTCACAAGATGTTACGGACCCCGGCGTGGCGCAGGAGCCTGCGGAAGTCGTCCGGGATCTCTGTCTCCGTCAAGCAGCTGTGGGGGACCCTCCGCGGCCACCCGCTGAGGCTGGAGCGAAGGTGCTCACAGGGTCCCCGTGGGCGGGGAAATCAGACCGAGGCTCGTAAGTAGACCCCGGGATCCCCCCACCCCCCGGTGCAGTTTACTGTTTGGCTGATTCCCTAGCGTCTTCCAAAGTAGGAGGCGTCAGACCCAGGCTGCTGGGGTTCGGGGTCCCACTCTGTCTCCTTTCCTGTGGGTGAACTGGGAGGATTCCTCTGACCTCTGCTCCGTGGGGCCGCCAGGGGGGCGAGAGCCTCCGAAGAAGTCAGGTAGCAAGTGCCCCCCAGGATGGGCTGTGACCGGGACCATCAGCCCCCTAGAAATGAGCCCCGCCGACCGGCCGTTGGAGCCCCAGAACCCCTCCGGGAGAGAACATTCTCGGCCAACGTGCCATACACACATCCTCCAACCAGCTCTGCCCAAAGATCGCCCCAGGTCAGCCGCACCCTGCCGGCGGTGTCCTTAGCGCTCTGTGACCTGGGACTCATGACTCCCTCTTTGTGGGTTTCAGATTTCTCCTGTCACAAAAAAAAAAAAAAAAGAAAAAACCAAGCTGGCCAATACGGTCACTTCCGATTTTCGTTCCTGAAATATCCACACCTTCCAGGTTTGGCCAGTAGGAAGAACGAGGGCTTCAGAACCAGGGGCTCCTGAGTGGGGACACTCGGGACAAGTGACCGTTGTCAGAGGCGAGAGCGGGGCCGGCTGCTCTCACCCTGCTGAGCCCCGGTCTCCTCGTCTGTAAGACGGGAGAGCCGAGTGTCTCACAGGGTCACGTAGAGCGAGGACAGACAGTGGGAGACCCGGGGCTGTGGAAGGAACCCGGGACGGAGCGCGCGTGGACAGAAGCCCAGGCCACTTCCCTGGCGCCTGAGCCTTTTGTCATCCGTTCGCCCATCAGGACAAGGAGAAGGGCGCTGCGCTTCTGCACCCGCAGAGCGCGGCGAGTCCTCGGTTTAGGGCACCGAAAGGGACTGTGCCTGACCGGTGACAGTCTTTGCCGGGCGGTCGAGCTGGAGCAGGGAGGTGACACATAGTCCGTGCGCCGTCTCCCCTCGTGTTGGCAAACCGGCTGCTGTTATACACTCCTAGTCTCGGCTTCACAGACGGGAAACGGGGGCTGGGGCGGGGAGAAGGCGCCCACCCCGCCCGCCCGGTGACTCGGTGACTCGGGGAGCCAGCCGAGCAGGGGGAGCTGCGTATCCGGCCCACAAAGTGTCCCGAGAACAGCGCGTTCTCGCTCTCCGGGAAGCTGTCAAGGTCTGGCAGCAGAGGGCTCGCTCCCCCTCCAGCTGCCTCCCTGCTTTGCCACTGCCGCCTCCCCCTGCGCCCAGCCCTGGCGGTGGGTGAGGGGGGGCAGATGGTTCCCCACGCCTGGGTCGGGCCTAGGAGGAGACAGCCCAGTCAGCCCGGAGGCGCTCATCTCCCATTTGTGCCCCGCGGGCGCCTCCTCACCTTCACCCTCCAGCTTCCGGCGCCGGCTCCATGCCGCCCCCGAGCCCACTCTCCGACTTACGTGTAATTATTGGTTTTTAATTTTTGTATTTGCAGGCTTTTCCTTTTTTTTCCTTCCAAATCTTTATTTAAATTCTAATTAGTTAACATATAGTGTAGTATTGGTTCCAGGAGAACTCAGTGGTTCATCACTTACATACGACACCCAGTGCTCATCCCGACAAGTGTCCTCCTTCCCCCCC